>DWJZ01002536.1:0-19192 GCA_018249125.1 Asbolis capucinus
GATTTTTAAAATTATAATTATGTAAAAACAGTTCGTACATGCAATAAAAGACAAAATTCATAATAAGAGGAGAGAGTATAAGCGAAATTACTTAAGTTCGAACAGGTAACCTTTGTAAATATTTTTGGTGTTACAAAAAATATCAATTTGAGATTTGTGGTCTTTGGCTATTCTGAGGGCATTTCTATTATCAACAGGGGCGTTAGGGACAGAGTCGTTGTAAGCATTATAACTTTTAATAATTCTGTTTATAGGCGAGTAAGTTCCCAAATTAGTACGTCGCGTTTTTTCACGAAATATTTGATGTCTAGTAGAGCGTAAACGTTTTCTTGGTACACTAATGTCAATTTTGGATAGTAAATGTGGAGCATCGATGTTCCCGTGTATCAGATTGTATAGGAACATGTTATCCAGTACATTTCGTCGAGAGCAGAGGTTTGACATTTGAAAATATCTCAATCGGTCCTCATAACTGGTTAAAGTTTTTAATAAATTGCAATTATATGTAAGGTGGTATAGGAATCTTTTCTGCACGCTTTCTAAACGTTTCTTATATACTTCGTAGTGCGGATTCCAAGCTACGCTGGCGTATTCCAGACTGCTACGTACCAGCGCATTGTAAATGATAATTTTGGTGGACGGTTTCTTAAATTCTTTGCAGTTACGCAAAATAAAGCCTAATGTTTTGTAGCCACGTTTACAAATTGAATCAATGTGAAGATTAAAGCGCAATTTACTGTCTATAGTTACACCCAGATCTCTAATATTATCCACTTCCTCTAATTTATCAGTATTAACGTGATATATTCGACGCGTTAAGGTTTTTTTTCGTGTGAAACTTATTACTTTGCACTTGTCCGTATTTAGGTTCATGTCGTTTATTTTACACCAATTTGAAAGATTATCTATATCACATTGCAATAAAAGCCGGTCGTTGTTTGAGTTAACTTGTCTGAAAAATTTAAGATCATCTGCATACATATAAAATTTTGAGTTTTTGAAGCATGTCCCTATATCATTGATAAATATGGTAAAGAATATAGGTCCCAAATGTGATCCCTGTGGAACTCCTGATGAGATTGAGAAAGATTCAGATTTATAGCCCCCAGCTACAACTGTAAATTTTCTTTTTTCTAAATATGACTTGCACCAATCTAGAAAGATACCAGCGATTCCTACGGCCGAAAGCTTGTTTACTAAAATTGTGTGATTGACCCTGTCAAATGCCTTGCTGAAATCAGTATATATTGTATTTATAGTATTTCCGTGATCTACTTCTACAGCGAGGTCTTCAACAAAGGATAACAGGTTAGTTCCTGTGGATCTTGCCTTGACAAATCCATGCTGTTCTGGTACAATATGTTGTTTTACATGCCATGACAGCATAGGACAAATTAAGGACTCAAACACCTTCGCAAATACCGGGATGATGGAAATTGGTCGGTAATTTTTGATCGAATTCGGATCGCCGCTTTTAAAAACAGGTACCACCCGAGCTTCTTTCCAATGTATTGGAAAAGTGCCTGTGCTGAGGGATTTATTAAAAATAATACTGAGGGGTGCACTTAATGCTTTGGCACACTTTACTACAAACAGTGGAGGAATTCCGTCTGGACCAGCGCCCTTCGTAGAATCAAGTCTTTTTAGGACTCTATAAACCTGACTCTCGGTGACACTGATGTTCGTCAAATAGTTGGAGGTAAGTATGTCCATAGAACTAATGGGCTGGCTGACGGGGTTAGTGTTATAGACAGAGGAGAAATGGTTGGCGAAGAGGTTACACAGATCAGTTCCATTCTCTGCAGTCTCATTATTATAGTGCATTTGAGCAGGGTAAGTACTATTACCACCTCTTTTTTGTTTCAGAAAAGTCCACAGGAGTTTTGGGTTTGAAGTCAGAGATAATTCTAGGCGTGATAAATACCTTTTGTAAATGATATCATGTAACCTTTCAGATCTCTCTCTGAGTAATTCAAAAGATAATCGATCACGTGGATTCTTGTATTTTTGATATTTATTTTTATACTTATGTTTTTCATTTAGAAGCTTGATAAAAGAGCCTGAGAACCAAATGGGATATCTTTTTTTGTTTCGAGGTTTAGATTTGGGTACAAATTTTGTAATAGCAATCCTAATGTATTTGTAAAAAACTGATAACATTTCATCCACAGTATTACATTTTGATAATTCTTCCAGCCAAGAGATCGTTTTTAATTCGGTAATAATTTTGTCATAGTCCGCTTTATGAAAAAAAAATTTGATGTCTGATTTCTGAGGAAGATAATCAGGGATTTTTATTTCTAAAATAAATTCTAGAGGCGGGTGTAAGGGATCAATAATGCTCAAAGGGTTTTGGGATGTAGTAAAACAAGTGAGTTTTGTAGAACTCATTACAAGGTCCAATAATTTGTTCTTGTTATTTGCATGCGAATTGTATTGTGCCAAATTGTTAAATGACATAAAGTCTACTAGCATTGTATTTAGTACACTAGTTGAAGAATGAACTGTTAGTGGAAGGTCTCCATTATTTGACCAAGTTAAACTACTCAAATTTATATCTCCAGCAATTAATGTGTCGCCATTGTATTTTTGTAAGAAAATATTGGTATTTGTGATAAATGTCTGCAAAATGTGTTTTTGAACTGGGGGAGGGATGTATACACCGCATATATTAAGGCGGCTACTAACATTATTTTTATCGTTAACCTCCAACTGTACCCAAACATCCTCACAATCTGATTCACTTTCTGATAAACGATAAGACTTAAACCGTTTTGACACAGCAACAAGTACTCCGCCACCCTCTTTTTTACAATGGAAGCCGCTACTTTCCCGATCTCGCCTGTATACATAATATCTATCATCAAAGAGTTCGTTATCAGATACACTACTGTTCAACCATGTCTCTGTGAGAATTATAATATCAAAATTGCTACAGATTATATTTCTATAAAAATCGAATATTCTATATTAATATTTAAACATACAATTAATATTTTTAAAACTTTTTAACAGCTCACTCACGATTATTGTTATTTATACCTGCCGATATTTCTATCCAGTTGCATGGGTCACATTTTTAAAAATGTTTACTGCCTACGATAATGATATAGATACATATAAGTTCATTATCACATTCATACCAGTTGGTGAAAGCTTACATTAGAATGTTTAAGGTTTGCTTAGATTTATTCCAGATGGTATAGAGCATGATAAGCAACTGTTAGGTATGACTAGGTAGGAACGTCATTCATACCATTGCCGTAGTTGGAAATGGAGTGCGTGTGCGAGGCGGGCTCGGCGTCGTCCACGAGGCTGCTGCTCTCGTCGGAGCCGCCGCCGCCGCCCGCGCCGCCCGCGCCGCCCGCGCCGCGCCGCCGGTACCGCACGTACACTATCAGACAGCCCGCTGTCACTACAATCAGATCAAACATTCATTGTCGGTCTCCATCCTATTAATATGCCTTCTCGACATCAAATAACCTGAAAATCTCTAAACACTTATTCGACCAGGGCTTAGACATTCAAAATGAAATGAAAAAACAAAGTCTTGTTTTGCCGGTGAATCCCAAGTTCGATTCCCGAGGCAAATATGTGTGCCGGAATTCGTTCTCGGATCGCGAGTGTCATTGGCGTCGTCCCTGGCGCCCGCCGCAACCAACATCTTTGTCACACTCCGCATGTACTGCTTTTAATATCCCCGTCCTTCAATCACCCCTTCCACTTACCTACTGTCAATTCCGTCCTCGAGTAATACGTTGTTGGTGTATTTTTATATATTTTTATCAACTGTTTATATATACATACATTTAAAACTATAATTATTTTATTCCATGACTCGATAGTATCATTTTTATATCCAGTAGTCGGTAAGTGATGATATCAATAATTCAACAATAATATTATTATGCCAACAGAGAAAGTAACTGAGTCAGTCAATAAGTCACGGTCAGGAGTGTATCGGCACCAAAATATAATGAGACCGTTGTCATCTATATCGAAACATTATATATTAGTTCATGGAACATAGGTAGGGGTTTTAGTAAAAATGGAACCCAAAATATTATTTTTATATTTGTTGTCTTTTAAATGTTTATTTGTGGCTTCACGCGCGCTTATCTCAGAAACCAATGATCCGATTTAAATGGAATTGGATTTAAAGGGAAACCGTCTCCCTCATGCAACGTACTTGGAATAACATCTAGTGATTCATATACAATTCCCAGCTACACCGACGCGGCGCGGCGGCGCCTGTCAATTTATGCCGCGCATGTCAATTTATGGCGCATGTCAATTTATGCCGTATTGGGCTGGCCCAATCCATTGCTTCATCTAGCAGGGTAGGACTTTGCGCCTTATTATCTCGTAGTGAAGCCCGTCGGACTGGCTACCGGCCTCTCGCTCGAACTTGAACCAGCCGCCACGATGCGTCGTGCTCCGGCTGGGAGCTTCACAGCCCGGACTCCCCTCGCTTGCTCTCAGCGTGTCTTCAAGTTCTGTAACTTTTTGCCGAGTGGACCGACTTCTATATCTTTTTTGTTCGAAAAATGGTTATTGTCAACTGATCACGCTTAATTCTCTGCGACATCTGTGGTGTAGTTTTGAGTTTTATTTACTTTTTTATTTTTGGATTTAATGGTATACCGATTTTGATGATTTTTAATATTCATAAGCTTTCTCCTGTAGTTTCAAGTAATTTTGAGCAACATCTGACGTTTTGTTCGTAATAAAACGTATTTAATCGGCTACAACGTTACAATTATGTTTTCATTTCAAACCTCTTCGACGCCATTTGAAGTTGGATTTTTAAACGATAAAAAATATTACTATAAAAGCATTTATTTGTCGATGTTGTGTTAGAAATAAAATAAATTTAAATATCTCGGGACATCTCACACACAGCCATCTGTGCCCAAATTAAGCGTTAGCTTGTACTATGGTGATCAGACAACTGATAAACATACATATATATATTTAAATACAGACTTATATAGATATTTACATCCAGACACACATGACAAACATTCCTATTCATCACAGAAAAGTTTGACCTAGGTGGGAATCGAACTCACGACCTTCGGTGTAGCAGTCCGATTCACTAACCACTAGACCAACCGGCCTGTGTGGCAAAATGTGGCAAACAGTTCCACGACGGGGCGCGGGGCGCAGGGCGGGTCAGCCGTCCGTCGCCGCGTCGTCTGCGCTGACTTTAGTCTAAGTTAACTCGACGTAAGTGCGCAATAATTTACTTCGCAGACATTGTATGCGTAATTTTAAATTAATCCAACTCACATAATACTATCAATCATCGTTCAATATAAATATTGCATTCAGTGTTCTTAAATAACAAGTCGCTTCAACATGTAGTAGGCTGCGATGCACAATGTACTTACTTCATGGTGATATAAAATATATTCAGCTATCTCAAATAGTACGGTACATGAAGCTATTTTCTGAACATTAAACATGAGTTAGAGATTATTTCCTGGGAAAAGTGTAGCCTAAGAGCCCGCAACGGTTAGACCTTCGTTCGCCTAAGTAAGCTGAGGACATGGGCAGAAGGCAAGGATCGCCGGTCCGGCTGGTAATGATGTTGAATTGAAGTAGAAAATAATGCTAAGTTAGGCGTTCTGTATCCAATATATAATATTATATATGACAAGAAGTGCTCACCAGTCAAGCAGAAGAAGAGTAGACTGAGGCGCACGGCGTCGACGGCGTCGGTCCGCAGCGGAGCGGCGCGGGCGGCGGCCAGCAGCGCCGCCACCATCACCGCGGGCGCGCCCCACGCCACGAAGCACAGCACCGGCCACAGCGTCATTACGAAGCATGGACCACGACTCTGTAGCGCGGGGGGCAGGATATATAGGATATCTTAGGACAACTCGCACACGGCCACCTGAACTCAAACTAAGCGTTAGCTTGTACTATGGTGATCAGACACCTGATAAACTATGTTTTTAATTATGTATACATATATCATAATCTGTTTTCGTACAGAGAAGTAGGATTCGTCAGAGCCAATTCAGAATTCTGCTCCGCAACCTGGTATCTTAGGAGAATTCTGTGACTTAAAAAAATAGATCGCGGAACGTCCAGGTGATGTGATATATGAGTATCAATAATAAAATTTATAATTAACAAAAATCAAATAAGGAAAAGAAATAAAAGAAAAAAAGATATATATATATATATATATTTACATCCAGACACACAGAACAAACATTCCGGCTCATCACAGTAAAGTTTAACCTGGGTGGGAATCGAACCCACGACCTTTGGTGTAGCAGTCAGGTTCACTAACCACAAAACCAATCGGCCTGTCATTATACCTTAAATCCAGAAAAATATCTAGTTTGAGTGGATCCCTGCCGGGTCAATATATGTATGTGAATTTAAAAACAGCACCGAAGCGTGTATATAATATTATATTAGTGGTGCATAGTATATTACATTGACACGCTACATTCATCGTGACATTCGTGACAGTACGGTGCAAGCTATTGTTTGACATGTTTGCTCTTGAATGAGTCCCGTAATGGTAATATACAGTAAACACAATATCAACTCAGCTCTAATAATGTAGTCAATTGAAAATTGAATGCTTACCTCCAACATGAGGAGTCCGACTGAGAGCATGGCGGTCCACAGCAGGCAGGAGAAGGTGGCGAACACCTGCGCGGCCTGCTGCAGCGTGGCGCCCCACGACGGCGGGTACGACGGCTCCGGCCCGCCCCAGATCACACTTATTGACATCACCAACTGCATGGTTTATTCATTTAATAAGCATAACAAGGATATTTGTTGTTTACACGTACACAGTACACGTAATACAGTACAGCGTACGACGTATTCAACTTCATTGATACATATTGATAATGTATTATCTGTTATTATCATCTCAAGTACCCTCTACATGTTTTTTTTCGTACGTTAATTGAACAACGAGTCCAAATATCGCTCCTGAGCAGACCGCATGCTTTCTCAGCCCGTCCACGCCGCTGTTCTTTTCCACCATCGTGGAAACCTATGGATACAGATTAATTTCGCTACAAATGAAAGGCCGCGTGTGTGTATCGGATGCACACATCGGAAACAACATATTACCGCTGCACCAAGCGCCCCCCGCACATCGCCCCCCGCCCCTTTTTTCCCGTGCTCGATTCTCTCTGCGACCGTCTCCTTTCTTTATTTTGACATTGCGATTAGTTACTTTCTTCAATGTTCTTCAATGATTGTCAAGAAGAGACAATCTTTTATTTGTCTGCCTGGCCTGGACAAGCATAATAATACAAATGGGGATACCTGTGTGACGGTCAAACAGAGCGTGATCCGGTGCGGCATCCTCTTGTACTTGTGCGTAAAGACGAAGACGAGAACGAGCCAGGCGGCGGCGAGGAGCGACACCACGGACAGGTTGAAGGCGAACCGCTTGATCTGGTCCGCGAAGTCCTCGTTGATGGAAATCATGTGCGCCGACAGGAACGTTATCGGCGCCGACAGGAACGTACAGATCACCATTGAAGACGCCATCTGGATGCCAACAGAAATTCACTCTAAAACGTAATCATTTTTACTTTTTTTTTGTCATCGATTGATTGATTTCACTCAATTGACAAAAGCATACACAACAATATGCTTTTGATAAAAAATGTCACAGAAAACAACATTTGTTTATCGTGAACACTGCTCAGAGGGATCAACATAGGGAATAAATGTTGGTATAAAAACATATGATAAAAAAATAGTTGGCGGATCATAAGGGATGATATCTATTTGTCCATAAGAGTAGGTCGCTGTTAACTGGGAAGACTGATGACTGACCAAGTCGACCTCCAGTTGGTAGAGGTTAGAAAAGACGAAGACGGCGGGCGCGGTGGGGATGGTGCCGTAGAGGAAGGCGTACGTCGAGAGCGAGCTTGTCTCCGGCGGCGTGTCGCCCGCGTGCAGCGCGCTCACGCTCTCGCGCAGCACCACCGGCAACACTATCCTGGAGGACAGATTACAGATAAACATGATCGCTTCATGCGAAATGGGTATAATCGGGTTGCGCCTTCGTTTCGCCTAGGCAAGGAACAGCAATCTTTTATGGGCCTCAGTGTACATTTTTACGACGCCTGTCCATCTCCGCGTACTTTATAACATACAAGCTGAGGAGTTATAAGAGGCGAACAGAGACAACAGAGATCCGAAAATGATTTAATTTTATCTATTTGTGGAAGCATTTGTATGCGCTAAACCTGGAACAACTGATTCGATATAAATTCTGTTTTAAAATATGAAATCACCGCGGGTTCTGGATCTTGTATCAGAGTAATGATATACATAGTAGTGTTGTAATCGATCGATCATCGGTCGAAATTATCGATAAAATTGTAATATGGGTGTAGCTGGTAGCTGTTATAAATTTATCAATAATACTCAAATAATATGTCGTTTAACATTAAAAGGAATTAATGTAAGGGCGAAGGAAAGAACACATGAATACATGAATGGGTTTTGTACAAGGTACAGTATATAATTGTAACATATTAACTCACAATTTAATCATAATCAAGACACAGGGCACAATCAGGGTGGGCCCTCTCAGGCGGTGGATCTGTCCCACCATGCGGAGACCCAACAGGAAGAGAGCGGCTGCAGAAAACGATTGGCCGAAAAGCTAAAAACAAAATTATATTACACATACACCGCCATAGGCCTGCGACGTGTGTATAACAAAAATAGTATAATTAGCCAAGAAAGTTTATTTTATTAAACAAAGAACGCGTACGTTGCTGCTTTACGTTATCGGATCATCTTTTGAGGTAATTGAGCCATTTGTTCAGACAATGCGTTCTCACGTCTATGCCAGGTGCGCTCGGCGTTGCAGAATGTTGTTTATTGAACAGATCAAATCTATATAACTTTCAATCATTTCATACTAGTGCCAGCTAAGGCATATATTGCACACAGTAAACAACACCGCAGTAATAACAACATTCGCTCCATCACCAATGCTAACCGTTTCATTATTTATTTCGTCTCAGGAAACAAAAGCTCACTTTTTATTAATTATTTACGTGTTATTATTTATGAGAGTGTTGCTTTATTGTACCTAATTTATTACAATTATGAATTATACATTAATCTGACAGAAATACATAAAAATATATTTCAACTAATTTATTTGTTAATATAGTGCCAACGTCTTGATAGACAGGACCTGCTGTCCACAATTGACAATTTGAATTGAATTGAAACTCCTTATCAAAGTGTGCTCAAGAATTAATTTTAGCGCATAACATTTGTTTCTTTGAGCATACAACAATGTAACATTCTAAACACCCATTCTTTTAACGTCCATTGTTGAATATAGGCCACCCCCAATTTACGCCACCCTGGTCAGTCCTAAGCCTTCTAAATCCAGCGGACACCCGCAGTCTTCTTTAGATCGTCATTCCACCGTCTTTTCCGAGGCATTCCTTTCGAAGACCTTTCTTTCCCATCAGTTGTCGGACCTACGAATTATATAGTCAGCCCATTGCCACGTCACCCGGCTGATCCTCTGAGGAATGTCGGTTACCTCAGTTCGTCCACGGATCTCGTCATTCCTGACTCGATCACGTAGAGAAATACCAAGCATGACCGGCCGCCTTGATAGCTCGCCGGCCGGCCTTGACCTTATTGAATTAGGCCAACAGTGATCACTGGCAATATACACATCTACGTCTTCTGGCACTGAGGTATTTCGGTCCACAAGATATGTCGCACTTTCCCAAAACGAAGCCCATCCGAGTTGGATTCCACAAGTGACTTCTCTCTCGAAGTTGGACTTACTCATTTGGATCACTTGCCCCAGGTAAGTGTATCAGTCAACAACTGCGAGAGCAGCGCCGACCACACCAACCGGTATGGGTGTGACAACTTTCGACTGTTGATGTCCCCGAGATTATAGTAAGTTCTTCCAGGGAACTCGCCAGGTTCACTATATCGTAGGTGTGTAATGTGTTCGCCATTGATTTTAATACCACGTCTTTTCCATCATTTCAGTTTAAACAACCACATCTTCCAATGCAGTGATGGACAATTTCAGGGATATAAGGTCCCCTTGCCTGAGACCTCTCTGCAGTTAGATGGCGCTGACATGGTGGCCGACGTGACACCTCGCTACACCGGTAGTCTATCCGGTACCGCCCGGGTCTTGATACAATAAAATATTTAAAGTTTTAAAACAACTCTATAATTCTTACTCATATTATAAATACGGAAGTAACTCCGTCCATTACCTTTTGACACCTAACGTACTAAACCGATTTTAATGAAATTGTTACGTAGGTAGAATAGAACTTGAGGAAAAAGAAGAAGTAACCTGTACTCCTTACGCGATAAAGACTTGAAGAGGTTGAAATAGAAGATGAAAGTCGTTCCTTATCAAAGATACAAGCATACCACTTTATATAGATAGTAAACAGGATGTGTGGACGGGGAGGGTGTACCGTGCGAACGCAATCGCGAAAAAATTATAGTATAAACAAAAACTTGCACTTACTTCCAAAAGTCCCTCGATGTAGACAGACAGTTTGTGTTTAAAAATTATATTACCAAGGATGCCCAATACAGTCATGATTAATACGGGGTTCAATACAATTCCTTTAAAAATCTGGAGTATCATTTTTACTTTGTTAAAATCCCTTCTGCACTCAGAATGAGTCAATTGCCCACATTCTCTTTGTTTATTGATTTCCATCAGAATGAAAGCAACAGGATTCAATACTGCCAGTGATATAGGAGCCATCAAATACAAGTAAAGAGCATATTCGGGGTGAGACTTGGAATAAATTGCATTAACTGAAAACAGAGGAAGTTTTCAAATTCATAGTTACAGGTGATATACATAGTGTCACGAGATTAACAAACTGAAGAATGTAAAACATATTAATCATAATATACTTACTTATAGGGTAGCCCAGAGCAAAATCATTGCTCTGAGTACAAAATATTGCAAATATTCCTGCTTGTCCCAGATTCATTGGTCTAGACACCAATGCTGTCACCATTATGACAGCAAAGAAAACAAAACCTTTGGCTAATAGAACTGCCAGTAAGAATGTCCAATTTACTGTACTGAAATCAACCCTGGCCAGTGAAAGAAATATAAGAGAAGGAAGGGCAAATGTCCCCACATATGTGGCAACACCCTTAGACTCTAATGATGAAACAATATTCAATCTCCCGGCAGTATACCTGAAAATAATTCTAGATTTAAAATTTTATTCAAAATGTTAAAGTTGTCCCTCAAAATTAAGTAAGAATATTTGAAAGCCTTTTAAAAAGTATTGTTAGAGATCCAAAAATGAATAATTAAATAATAATCAATACAACATTGATGATAAAAGCTCAGCATAAAAAAACCATCATAATCATGGTAACAAATACATGAGATGCAATGATCTCTGAAAGATATTTCAAACTTGGGTACCCCGGCGGCTTTGCCATGTGGTAGGTTGATAAAATGTAACCTAGATGTTATTCCATACCACAATCTATCCCAGAGTCAAATTTCATTGAGATCCATGCAATAGTTCATGGGAGAAGGAGTAAAAGACGAACATCCATACAACTTTCAAATTTATAATTACCTTTTATATGTTGAAAGAATTATTTTTATTATCAATTGACACAATCCAGAGTTTTCGAATTTTCGTAATATAAAAAAAATTAAACAAATTCTTCAAAATGTTTACATATAATGTTATGCCAATGTCTAAACTACATAACTGAAAAGTCTCATCTCAATCTGTTCAGTACTTTTTGCATGAAGGAGTAAAAAACAAACACACTAACACACATCCTTAAAACTTTCACATTTATAATATTAAGTAGGATCATATTTAAGACTGCCTCTCTACACAATAAAAATATGAATTAAAAAGTCAAGATTAAATGCTTTATGTATATAATTGTCTTACCCGCATACAATAATAGCAAAACACTGAAACAGTGCTGGATACAACTGGTCGGCCGCTGCATCTCCGAGGAATGCAGAACCCTCTACAGACATTTTATATGCATGTAGTGAAATTTAGAATGTCCTGTAAAGAAAACAGTAATAAAAAAAGAATATAGTGTGGAGTCAGCAACAACTACAAGGATATTACAGAAATATTAATGAAAATATAATATATAGGCCAGAAATATTGTCCAATAAATGTATTAATTCATATGTACATTAGATGTACATAAATGTGACAGATTAATAATGTTTTCAATTAGTGTTTTGATAATTCCCACTATTATGTCTATCCATAATATTCCAAGCCAGTTACCAGTTATCCAGCAGTTTATTGTTCTTGGATCTAGTTCTTCTTTGGTGTCCAATGTTAGATTAAAACCCGCAATGTACTTATTTACAGCACTATGACTACAATAAAGCCACTTAAGTCAAGTTTGTTATAAATATTCATCATGTTTAGTGGTTTATAATTAAAATCTATTGGAAATTTACAAACTTTTTAGCAAAAGAACATAAATGAGAAGAGTTGAATGCCTTTTTCTTCATATAAAAAATCTTCTTGTGATTACAAATTTATCACAATTACAAAACCTTGTATTTTTAACCTTGTATAGTTGATGATGAACCAAATTATGTTCATCATAATTTTAAGAATTAAAAAAGTTAGTTAACGTATCGTGAAATTTTGAACAATACCACTGATTTTCAACGAATAATAATTGGTTTCTGTCACTATGCTACTCTAATAAAATTCAATATGAACATAATTCATAATATTTTGAAATGTTATAATATCATTTAATGAAAATACGCGTACCTTTTGCTTAAAACTTGATTGTCTAAATTGTATTTCAGCAACAGCTGTTATGGATATTAATTTAGTCCTTGCTAATACCACAACGTTAAGTTTCTTTGATCAATTACAATGATTATTAAAATTACTATTTTTAGCCACTTGGTAACTTTACGTTATAGGTATTTAAAATAAATATAAATATTTGATCCGAATTCAAAATAAATCAATTAAAATTAAATGAACTTTCAATTGCTATCTGTCAATGTACACTCTGTACTATATTCTGTTATAGAGTAGATAAGTATTTTGATACGAGTTTGAGATACCGATATGGCTTATAGCAATTATGTAAAAGAATAGTCCAATGTCGCCAGTGTACTTATATTTACCCTAAATTATTGTGAGTCATGAAATGTTCAGAGTAGGACAAGATAAGACTAAAGTCCACCAGCGTTGAGGCTAAGATGTGGTCACATTCCTTCAAATAAATTTAAATTTAAGATAGGTATAACCAATACTTCTAACTGCCCGAATTGTGGAATTCTGGAAGATCTTCTCTATGTTTTGATGGAATGTGTTCGTAACATAAGGGTATTTTAGCAGGTTATAATGTGGGTAGTTGTAACACAATTTTGTCTTACCCATCATCGGACGAGGCTAAAATGTTGTTACAACTTTATTTAAGTATTTTGTAAGCTTAGTTTTTATTTAATTGCTGTAGCTATTTCTGTAATCAGGTCATATGGGGATGGCATATCCACTGCGTGACAAAACCCCTTTTAAATAATAAAGAATTTAAAAAAAAGTCCACCAGCAGTTAAAGATCACCAATAGTTTTTTAACATCTACTTTTTTCTGAAAAAAAATACAGAAAATGAAAACCACTTTCTACCATAAAACACTGACAATGAAAAGTATAACTACAATGGTTCGTATAGGTAGAAATGACAAAATATTAATAAAACAAAGTGAAAATAAAAAAATTATTCCATTTTCGTCGATTAAACAGTTCAATTAACGATAATCAAAAAATTTTATTCACTGTTATAACATTACGAGCTGCCCATCTTCATTTAGCCCTACCAGTTTAACAAATTTTAACTAAATCGATCCAGTAGTTTAGGTATAAAAAGTGGAGCAAAAAACAGAGTCCCTTTTGCAATTATAGTTGTGTGGACTATGGGATACATTATATTTAAATAAAATTACAATTTTAACTTAATTTTAATTGGAGAAGGAGATTTTACTTATTGCAATAATTATTTATTTACATTTATAAATTGCAAAATATAATAAATGAAATCAAAATACTATCAAATAGGGATATTAGGATTTTATATACTGTAACGTCTATCTGTTCTGTTCTGTATCACCAGAATTGAAATGTATTAAAATATTATTATAATTCCTCCGAGCATTATTTTTATATCAAATATTAGCCACACAATGAAATATTAATACAACACCACAGTGACGTTTTCACAAATTTTCTTAGAAGCGTTACATTGTTCCGAGCACTCTTGGTTTTTTTGAAACCACAATAACCTTAACAACTTTTTTCTTAATGCATTTATATGGAGCATATACCATTTTTTTCTGACTTTCCCTGACATTCTTGTTTTATTCTTTAGCTATTTTCTTACCGTTGAAAACTTAAGTACAGTAACTTCCACAACACACATTACTAATTGGTTCGTCAATCTGAATTTATAAAAAAAAATTAGGTAAATGAATGAAAATACGCTTCACTACTTTCGGTATACAAATTATTTTACTAACAATATATTTTTTTATTTTTTTTATTTATAAACGATATACACATGATACATACAACTTGAAGACTGACCTTGCAAACCGCACAGGGTATATATACGAGGGGGCGTTTTTAAGTTCGCGGAATGAGGGACAAGGAGGGAAAATAAATTGTCAAAATTATTTTTCTTTTTCTACATATTCTCCTGCAAGACGAACACATTTTTCAGATCTTTGTATTAACTTATTTAAACCCTCAAAAAAAATATTTTGTCCTTTTCGGAAAAATACGAGAAAATTGCGTCCTTAACTTCTTCGTCTGTAGAAAATTTCTTTCCACGAAGATCTTTCTTAATTTTTGGAAAAAGATAATAATCGCTGGAAGCCAGGTCTGGATATAGGGTGGGTGATTTAAAATATCAAAGCCCACCTTTTTCATTAAAAAACGTTCTTTTATTTGTAATAAAAGTAAGAAAAAGTATTTGCCAGTAATTATAAAAAAGGGGGTTATTTAACAAAAACACACGAAGAGGTAGATGAGCTGACGTTTGTATAGCAAAGTTTTGCTGAACAATAAAACACCAGCATGCATGACAAGACAGAAGATACCATCTTTCTGTCTCCCCTCTTTACAGATCAGTCGTTCTCTTTCTTGTTTGGGTGAGTATAATGCTATCATTTAGTCTCATAGATGTACTTATTATTAAAATAAAATTAGTCTATAGTTTTTTATGTCTATACTCCAAAAGTTCTGTAACTACTAGGTTGATTTAAAAAATGCTTTTACCATTAGAATCCTACATTATCCCTGATGAACATAGACAGTAAAATACTTGCCAATACATGAGGGATTCTTAGGCAGAGCAATTTCTAGTTTCAAATAAAAACGAATAAGGAAAAATGTGTAACGTATGCGTAACGGATAGTGGCTCGCGACTTATAATTTTTGGGATTACATGGCAGTTTTGTATATTCTTTTTGTATTTTAAAAACCTATTTTAATCTGTGGGCACGTGGTGAAATAATCAATACTTAATTTTTTATGATGCAACACTTGAATTTTCTAGGCGTTTCCTTTTCCGGTAGCCATTACCCATTTGCGAGTTGTTCTTAGCCGGGTGGACGAGGACTGCTTCTGTGAATGAGAACATATTAATTTTATTCAAATTCTCTCAATTGAGAGGTGAGTAATTAAGTTCTTTGCATTAAATATAAAATGGATTAATGATTCATATAAACACTAAATTTCGTTTGTGGTATTCCAGATACCCACTCAAGCGTTGATCACCACGTCGTTACTGCTTGCAACGAAGGATCGAAAGCCTGCAAAATGCAGTACAACGGTTTTCACAATCAACATCCCATGTGAGTCGTAAAGTTTTCTGGGTATTCTTTGGGTTGATACTTAATTCAGAGAAATTAATGAGGTCTTGAGTTGCGTTGGGGTTCACGCAGCGGCCATTTTGTGAAATGCACTTTACTCAGCTGATTGATCAAGAATCAACTCGACATTATTAGTACTTTGTTGTAGTTAATTTATTGTTAGTCTCCATTAAACTCATGAAAATGTAAAGTATAAATACTGACACCCTACGTTAATGTTAACAGCATAACTATCTATTCCGTACCGCATATATACACCTACGCACTACATAATACAGTATAGTGTAGGTACTCACGAAGAAACGAAGGACAAATTGAATTTACTTTGAATACTGTGTAATCGTACTAAACATAATTGAGCCATGAACTTACATTACAACTTGATTAAAACATTTGGTATTAAAGAACATTAATATACTCTTGAAGGGGCTTGGTATTGTAAAATTAGACTTTCGTTATTGGTTCCCAGTCAAAAAATAAACAGTTTTCATTTCATACCTTAATTACCAAATTAGGGACTCAACACAAATAATTGTATGTCTCTTACATATTCATTTGAAATGGTCACTTAAATAATTTGAAAGATGTGTTACAATTAAAATTGCTTTTTCTATCTGGCTGCAATTAACATTGTTTCTTAAGCTAATTTTTTTACCTTCTATAAATTAGTGCTTGATGACATTCATCTATATATAGACTGTGTATTACAATAGTTTAGATATTTTTGTACAAGAAAATATATCTTCAGTTTTCTTAACAGCTTTCAACTGTAGTAATCAAGGAGAAGTTACTGGTTCCAAAAAATATTATTAACAATGAATTAATTTAAGACAGATATAAACAAAAAAAAATGCGACATATACATTAAAAAAATCCCTTTTTCAATCAAAATACTGATTGCATATCAAAATTAGCAATGTATTCCATATGTACGGCTGGGGTAGTTTGGTTAACAATTTCGAATTATTCAAATTTCTAGTTTTCTAGTTTTGATTTAAAACTTACAATAATTTATTAAATGTAAAAAAAGGTTAATTGTTGTACTTAAATTAATAAGTGAAAGTTATTACAAGTTCACTTAAAAATATCGCTTAATTTAATATCTCCAAACAATTTGTTGTGGATTTTATCAGAGTACTAACTGCTGACAATTAATTAAAAGCTTCATAAATGCATCAAAAATGTAACTATCATTATGTTGTTTTGGATGTAATCTTAATTTGTTTTTCCTGTTTTATTGATACTAACAAATACATATAACATTACAAATAAGTTGGAGATTGTCCATTTATAATAAATGGTGAAAACCATTAGACTTTGCATGAAATTTATGAATAAGGGATCGCAGCTACATCTCCACTTACCATCAGATGGGATTGTAGTCAAGCATTCACTTATAATAACCGGAAGTAGCGGCAATCAAGTAGCGAGATCTGGACCAGATATAGCTGGACTCCTTGCAGCTACTTCTATTCTGTCTTTGACCATTCATTGACTTCAAATAAAATTAATAATGTGGGCTTTACTCATGATTTATGTACAATTACTATTAGCAAAAAAGAAGTTGTACATGCCCTCAAAAAGTTAAATATATACAAAGGTGCGGGCCCTGATGAAATACCGCCTGTATTCTTGAAGCGCTGTGGAGTTAGCCTTGCCTTGCCACTTTCCATAATTTTTAATAAATCATTAACCGTTGGTATATTTTCTGAGGTGTGGAAGCAGGCAAAGATTGTCCCAATTTTCAAAAAAGGCGATGTTCAGGATGTCAAAAATTACCGGCCCATCTCAATATTGTCTACACGCTCGAAAATTTTTGAATCCCTAGTATGCCCAGTCATTACATATCACCTTGATCGATTTATATCTGTTCACCAGCGTGGATTCAAAAATGTTCGTTCAGTTCAAACTAATTTGGTGTCACTAGTGTCCAAGCTGACCCACTATATCGACCAAAAACAACGTATGGATGCTATCTATACGGATTTATCTATTGCGTTCGACAAAGTAAACCATTCAATCCAGCTACAAACATTAAATATTCTATATAGAATAGGAAACTCGCTGTTGGAATGGTTCAATTCTTACTTGTCAAAAAGACTTCTTTTTGTGGCTGTCAACGGATATAAATCCTACACATATTTCGCTGAGTCCGGTGTTCCCCAGGAATCCCATTTGGGGCCAATATTATTTTTAGCTTTCATTAACGACATTACTCGTACTTCAGTGATGACATGATTTAAAAAATTTCAAAGTAGTTAATACTGCAACTGATATCCAATTAATTTAAAAAGACCTTGATAGCATCAGTGCATGGTGTAGAGACAAACACAAGGAAATAAACCCTAAAAAATGCTCTCATATCGAATTTACGCGCAAAATAAAAAAAACATGATTCCTCTTATTTATTGAATGGTACCCGTTTAGCGGAAGTGACAGAGATTCGCGACCTAGGCATCACACTGGATTCTCAGCTCAAGTTTGCAACCCATATTGATCGTATAGTTAGAAAAGCAGAAAGAATGGTTGGATTCATAAAGAGAAACACCAAAGGATTCATATCATACCGGACAATAATTCTTTATAATACTCTAGTCTGTAGTCATTTAGAGTTTTCCTCTGTGGTTTGGAATCCTAACTACTCCACACACATTCAGCGCATTGAGAAAATTCAACGATCTTTTATAAGGAATTTGGCATTCCACTCCACGGGAATATCGCACAGAGCAAACTATGATCTTCGACTTGGGTATTTCAAAATTGATTCCCTGTAAAAAGGCCTGCGCTTGCAGATGTAACGTTTTTGTAAAAGCTAGTAACCGGCACATTAGACACTTGTGATCTGCTTTGTAATATTCTATTAAAAATCCCACCCGATATCCTCGCTATGCTAAAACAACCAATCTCTAATTACCCCGATACGGAACCAATATCCTCAAATATTCTTCACTTCCTCGCATATGTGCAGAATATAACAGATTTTGTACAATTGATAGGGGCATTGATATTTTTTTGTCTCTATTGATAACCTAAAAAGAAAATCCCCAATTGTTTAAATGTTCAGCTACAAGTTTTTTTTTAATTCATATGTAAGCGTTAGTCTATTATAGTAATATGTTACATCAATATTAGTCACGCCTATAATTGGCATACATACCTGCCTATTACTTATAATGTAGTACTCATGAATATGTGTATGTATTGCTGTTGATATGTTATTATGAATAAATAAATAAATAAAATAAATAAGGTCAAACTACGCCATC
>DWJZ01002537.1:0-19192 GCA_018249125.1 Asbolis capucinus
TTTCCTCACGATGTTTTCCTTCACCGTTATAGCGAGTGACATTTAAATGCTTAAAACGCATATAACTCCGAAAAGTCGAAATTGCGCGCCCTGGGATTCGAACCCGGACCTCCCGAATAGGAAGCCGAATTCTTAACCACTAGGCTATCACAGCTTATCTTATTATAATTTCAATATTTATTGTTAATTACCAAAAACTACATTATTATTAAGATATTATAAATGACAATGTTTGTGAGGATGGACGGATGGATGTTTGTTTGTTAACCCCTCAAGCAAAAAGTACTGAACGGATTTGAATGAAATTTGCCACAGAGATAGATTATAGTCTAAAATAACAAATAGTTTTTAAACACCATACGGACAAAGTCACGGGCGGACCCTTGTACTACATATAATCATTTATCTGGTCGTTATCTGCAATCATCTCGTGTTTAAACGAGAATAAAGTGAAATTATTTTCAAAATTTGTAATTTCGAAGAGTGGAGCAGTAGGAGAATGGGTGACCACTTGTGGCAAAATAATGAACGGATTGAAGCTTTGGCAAATTGCAATATAAAAAAAATACTTGCTACTTCGATACTAACTGATCAACCAACAGCGGGTGCGGTCAGTTGGAGAATGGGTGACCACTTGTGGCAAAACAATGAACGGATGGAAGCCTTGGCAAATTACAATATTAAAAAAAATACGTGTTACGTCGATACTAAGTGAGCAACCGACAGCAGGTGCGGTCAGTGGGAAAATGAGTGACCACTAGTGGCAAAATAATGAACGGGTAGAAGCCTTGGTAAATTGCATTATAAAAAAAATACGTGTTACTTCGATCCCAAGTGACCAACCAACAGCGGCTGCGGTCAGTTGGAGAATGGGTGACCACTAGTGGCAAAATAATGAACGGGTAGAAGCCTTGGCAAATTACATTATTAAAAAAATACGTGTTACAAAATCCCAAGTGATCAACCAACAGCAGGTGCGGTCAGTTGGAGAATAGGTGACCACTTGTAGCAAAACAATGAACGGATGGAAGCCTTGGCAAATTACATTATAAAAAAAATACGTGTTACTTTGATACTAAGTGAGCAACGTACAGCGGGTACAGTCAGTGGAAAAATGGGTGACCACTAGTGGCAAAACAATGAACGGGTAGAAGCCTTAGCAAATAACATTATTAAAAAAATTGTAATTCTAAAAGATGTAAGATTCACGATCACATCTTATTATCTCTAAAGATAAAACGTGTTATCTGCGAATCTGCAATCGGCCGCTCGCTATCAGGGCACCTCCTATCTCGCCACAACTGATTTTTAGATAACGCAGGTATATTTTAGGGCTGTCATGTATCATAATAGATTTTATATTTTGCACAGCTAAATTTTTAACAGGCCAGTCTTATCAATATACTTCAGTGTGATGTGAACCCGTATTGCTCTACTGTAACGCACGACCCCACTATATATCGATCCAATTTGGTTAACAGTGCACGCGGTTCGTAGGAGGTTGGGTGACCGCTTATGGTAAAAATTTCATGGGCGCCTCTGTGCGTCGGAGGGTAAGTTAGGCATCGGTCCCGGATTTTAGCGTCAGTGCCATTGTTATGTACATAAAAAAACCAGATACTTGTGATCGTAACTCACTCCACCAATCCGCACATTGGGTTCGTCACAACAAACATTATCCTTATTTTTTATAGCTAGACTGTTTTCGACGTGACTTTCAACATTTTAACGTAGTTACGTGAGATTTGAGTCAATAACAACGTCACCTAATTAAATCCAGTTATGAATTTCAGCGAAAACTATCTTGGGAGTCCTATAAATACAAACAATGGATTTCTTCAAAATTATCCATTTAGGACGGTGAGAAATACATTTTAATATTGTATAACCTTTTAGAAAAAAGACATTTTTGTAATACGCCATTCTTCGCAATCTGTTAAAAACAGGGCAACCCTATTGTCTATACTTTGCTTTCATACAATGATCATCTTTGTCCTTGTACGGAGGAGGTCATAGTGATTTATATCGAAGTGACTTTAGGATTAGTGGGTTTTTCTGTTTCTTAGAATTAGCCTTTCGGGCGATACTTACTACCATCGTAAATAACTTGGCGTCAATCGGATAGAAATAAAATAGGTAACTAGAAATTTGCGAGTGTTCCGACTAAACTCCGGATGAATCAAATAAGCTTATTTTGATAATGTTTTGTTTGTGGTCGTTCTAGCGCAAGCGCTCTGACCTAGGTTCGCGGGCGTTAATTTGGCCCGCTTTAACCTACTTTAAACGGTATACGCAAGTAATTATTAGGACTTTTTTACGTGAATAATATGTTTGGTTTGTCTGTCCATCTGTCAACATTTTGAGTAGTCGTGTTTTAGCGCGATCACCAAGCAGTAATTAATATATTGAATTTTTTTTTCATAATTATAAATAACATAAATGAGAAACCAAATTCGGTTTTTTTAAAGCTTGGAAGGCACATGAAAAAGCTTACTTATGGTAAGTAGTCAGCGTCGTCGCTTCTTAGGTATTCACTCTCTTCTTAGAAACTCCCACATCTAAAGCGGATAAACATTAAATAGAAATCTTTATACCTAAACGACCTACGCTAGTTCGCCTCTGAATCTTCATTATGCAGTGTTCTAAAGTTATAACCACATAATAGAATACGTCGTATAAAGCTGCTTAATTCACCCAGCTTTGTACCAGGCAGGTCATAAATGCATCTTGCACTATTGCACATACTAGGAAATTGATTTGTATTCTGTTTCTTATCTCCTTCACCATAAGATTGATGATTGTGTACACATTTATGCCTTTACTGAGAAACAATTCAGCAATTAGGGTTGTCACTTCACTTTTACTTTGTTATGTTAAAATATATTATTTAAAATCAGATAAATATTTTATTGAACATCTAATATGTTTAATATTAAAACAATGACTTATTGTATCTAAATATATGGAGTCGCAATTTTTTTTACCTAGAACAGTGAGGGTTACTTGTGGAACCTTCAAGTATCAAAAGCGATACTCAACTGTACAACTAATTGACATCTCAGTAATGGCAAATTGACATGACCTTTAAGTTTTCTATAGCAATCTAATGTAGCGTCCATGTATGTTATATTATGTTGTTCTAATGGATGTATGTAATAAGAAATTAAATTACTGTGTATTAAGTGATAACGACAAAAAATATAAAGAATAGTATTGTTTTTTAATAATCCGCTCTTAATCGATATATATATTATATCGATATATATTTAATCGATAAGCAAGAATTACGTTTTTCGCTTTATATTAAAATTTATAATATACTAAGATTTTTAAAAGTGGCCTTTTGTCACTATACAATTTCACAAGAGAACTTCTGTGAACTTATCTCAAAATGTTGTCAATGCTTAAAAATCACCGTTCCAGCTTTCATTAGACAGCCTAGTAGAAAAAAATAACACAAATTGTTTAGTAGGCTATGTAGTTGTGGCAACCCTAACAGCTAACGAATAGGACTCTAACGGAACTGTCACATGCGCTGTTTCTTATCGTGACAACGGCGTTTGTGGTTTCTACAAGGCCCAATACGGTCCAAGTGGCAGCCACATCATAACACTAAGCCCGCTTGTGGTCAACCAATAAAAATACTTTAACACATTTCGCGTTTAGTACCTGTGAAACTTATTAATAAAAAAACATATGTAAATTTTCGGATTTATTAAATCCCACTTATATTATAAATGTCAAAGTTTGTCTGTGGATAGGTGGATGGATGTTTGTGACTCCGTTACGCCACGGATATGAATGAAATTTGGCATAAAGATAGTTTATGGTCTGGAATACTCCATAGGCTACGTTTTATCTACACAGGTACCACGCGGGCGAAGCCGCGGGTGTAGACTAGTTAAAATGCTGAACTATCCGGAATAAGTTTTCGCCGAAATATATTTGTGATTTTTTTTTCACATTTCCAGAATCAACTAGTTAATTTTTAAAGGGAAGGTACACGCAATAATGACAAAAAATATCACTTTGTAACATAAACGTTTGTAGCATAAAAAGAAATTAAAATAACTATTCAACGATACCACATGTGTATATAAAGTATAATAAATATTTTATCTAGTAAGGTGAACCAAATAAAATCTATACTAATAATAAAACTATACATGGTAAATTATATTATGTACATTAATTTTTTTTTTTTAATTTCGATGCAGGGAAGCTTTGTTATCGATATAGAGACCAAAACAATTTATTTTGGATTTATTGTACGTCTGTTCGAGCGTCACGCAAAAACCACTGGACAGATTTAGAAGAAACTTGGCATAATAGAAGTTTAAAACTCGAGAATGGTAATATGATAGGTTTTATCCCAGAAAATGGCTCGTTGCCGCTAAATAATAGCAACTCTGAAACCACTGGACCTTTTTAGATACAATTGTGCATGTTTGTAGCTTATAATGAGCAGGTTAATTGGATTGTTTTCATCCAATCTTCTTCCGAAGCGAAGCGAGGGTATCTTCTATTATTTATTAAATATTTGTTCAATCCCATTCTTGCCTTAATTGTAACATAAATTTAATTCAGATATTGAAAATAATTAATAATTATAATTTAATTAGGCTGTAATTTTAATGCAATTTAACTAACTTCAGAATAGCAACAACAAATTTACATATAAAATTTTCGAACTTGGAAAGCTAGAAACCTTAAGGTATATTCTGTTGTCAATACAATAAAATACGTTTATTTATAGATATTAACAGTCAGAACTGAATATAATATTACAAGTGAGTGGAGTAACCAGGAATTTAATAAGCGTGACTTGTTTTGTAAGCAATACCGCTCGTGCGAAACAGGTCAAGTGTGAACTTGACAATTTGCTCAGGATTCACTATTCTATATTTGAACGATATGTTTTTTAATTAAAATTTAACGGCATTGGATTTTTGCCATACATGTGTTTTTTTTAATGAAATTAAAGCATTACCTATACCTTACGATTCAAACAAAACTGACATAAGAACTTGACAAGTTTATTTTGTAAACATTCTTGTCGAATCGTTACATAACTAAATAATTCGGATAGAGACAAAAACGTATCGTCAAGCTGGATAAATATTATGATTTTTTACAAACCTTTATTTACTTGCAGTCTATGTTTGTATATTAGTGTGTATATTTGTTTGTTCAGTGTTCGGGTCAAATTTTGCAAGCTTAATTACACCCCCTTCCTCTTATACTACGGAGCTTTTTTCATCCTGCTTCAGTTCTGATGACAATGCATTTTTATTATAAACATGACCTGGTACGTAGTAACGTTCAAGATTGTCTTCAGACAAGGCTCCAAACAACTCGTCAACGGTTAACTGTAGTTTTAAAATATTGTGTATTTCTTCGTTTAAAGTTTGTGTTTGAATAATTCTTGTTTTACTTAAATTTTAATATTTTAATTGATTATAATTACTGAATATTTTTTGTTTTTTTTTTTTAATATATGCAATTTTTTTTGGCAATTTGAAACAATTACTACTTCTGTATTTGCCATACGATATTACCAAAAATTACCTACTAGCTAAAAAAAATTAGATTACTAATTTTGACAATAGACTATAATACTATGAACATACGTAGGGACTTGAAACTATTCATTATTTGGTTTAAAAAGGTTTGTGAACCTTTTTCTCTGAGCTTATTCTATCTTCTTTTTGATCCTAAGCTAGTTATAACTTCATTAACTTCACCTTGGATACCAAACTTTCGCATACATATTAATTATAACCTGGATTCAGCGAATTCGATACCCATTATACAAAAATGGTTTTTGTATCAAAAATCTAACCTTCAAACGTAAATGTAATTCTAAATAATTATTCCTTTTTAATAAATTGACATTTACTTCGCTATACGATTACGATTGGCGTTAAACGATTCATTTAAATGATAATAGTACGAGTTTTATAGAGCCCTATACCAAGCTCGCAAAATACTGTAACCTTTTAGTAATACGAAGCTTATCTATAAATAATTGTCTTTGCTTTCAAGGTTTTGTCCAATTACAATGTTTTACGTATGTATATAAGAACTCTGCATATGCACAAATCTTAGCATATTTATGCCAATCCTCGTGCACTCAGATTCGTTAATTGTTATTTAATCGCTCCTTAGTAGGCATACCCTGTTTACTTGGGAACGATTTTAATAACCAATAACGACACGAGTACGGCAATGAGTGAATGAGTGAATGAAGGATTGGTGACTGCTAGTGGCAAAGTCTCTTGAGTGCTTTCATGCCTACGGAGAAAAAGTCACGTGTCACGCTATTTTTTAAAATAACACTTAAATAATGCCGGAGGAATAAAACTTTCAACACTTTGCGAGCCACTTTCCGTCTCGTGCCACTTGATGGACGCTCTAGGCCTTAATGAAGAATTATAACTTCTCGGATCTGGTTGAGTACATATGGACCTGGATTGAGGGGTAGGTGGTCAACCAAAGTGTCGGAAGTTTTAGTGCGCCCAAGAGCAAGGCCATAATGTAGAAAGAAAGAAAGAAAAAAAGAAAGAAAGAAGGAAAACATTTATTTTGACGCTAAAATAAAAATAAAAAAACTTATGAAAATAAAATAGGAAGAATCATCAGCGCCAAAAAAGGACCACACTCAGTTAGAAAGTCATGTACCACACAGGACCCATAACTACTGGTTTTCATCGTTTTTTGATTGCTATCGATTAATAATAACCAGGATTGAGAGCGATCCTCTCACCGACTGTGCTCGTTGCTTCACTTTTCCGATTCGACATTCAAAATAAGCCGGTTGGCTGTGGATTCTACGTAGAAGCATAGTGATGAGCTGAAAAGCTTCTAGAAAAAGGATATAACGACTGTGTTTATTCTTTGCCCATCTCAGCGGGGGCACAGCGGTTTCGCCAGATCGCAATGCAGCCATTCGGCAAATTATTGCGCTTAGGGCGCTATCGTGCTAATAGGTAAATGCGATTGAGAATCTCGGTCGGTAATGATAAATTATTGAGGCTTTACGTGCTACAGCGCTAAATTTCTCACATTAACTAGTTATTACGAATCTGTCAATATTTACAAAGGGACGCAATAAATCACTAGTTTATTTGGGTTGTGTTTTCTAATAGATAACTTGAGTATCTTGAGTTACAAAGGTCGTAAAAGCCATAAACCCTACTTTACAGGATGAGCAAAAAACAAAATTTTAAAGTTATTTTTATTCATTCTTATAGGTGTATGGACTCTATTAAGTGAGATTGATATTTTTTCATGCTCTTTGCTATGGAAAACCCTATTTAATTGTGAGTATCTTTATTTAAAAGTTAGCGTCGATTTACGATCTATGTTTTTATGCTTTAAACACCTCTTAATTATTTAAGTTGTTACATTTTATTAAGTCGTAACTAGATGTAAGTCGTTGTTAAATACTTACTTTTTGGTTCTTACACGATACACGCCAGAGCCTGTCTGACAGGACAGTCTGAGCCGTATAATGTTTTACTGAAGGGGCAAGAATTTTATTATAGTTAAAAGGTAGCCTGTTATTCCAAACTATAATCTATCTCTGTGCCAAATTTCATTAAGATCCGTTCAGTATTTTTAACAAATATCCAACCATCCCTTCATCCTCAGAAACTTAAGCATTTATATTAGTAAGATTTTGGTGCTAGAAAAGTTATCGTTGTATTCGTAAAATTATTCCTTTTTTATTTTCTAACCCGAGCCTACTTGCGCTAGATTTTTACTGCTAATCCTTGCCTGCAAATATTTTAAATGCAAACGGGTACTCACAATCTATTTTAATACCAAGACGGAAGTCTTACCGTGACCATGACCCATGTAAATAGGGCGAAATATCGGTACAATAATACTTAGTACCGCGACGTCATTACTCTAAAAACATGTTACCTGTACTTACTTTTAGTACTTTTAGTGATTACGCTGGATTATGATTTACTAGGAACCGATAGCACAGCTTTACTGTCGATAAAATTCTCATAATACTGTCTTTGATATCGATTCTAGTAATGGCAGTGAACGACATAGACTATTCGACGTCTAATGTATTCAGTCAAACCATGGGCAAGGGAAGAATAGTTAAAATAATTACGATACATCGATAAAAAAAATATATTTTTTAATCAGGAAAACGCGCAAAGGGATCCCCTGGTGGCAAGAGATTACCGCAGCCCATGGATATTACTCAGACTGAGGTTGACATTGCTGAAGCAAGCGGAATCAATAACGGCACTAGCTGACCCCACACCAATAACATACTGCTTCAGGACGGGAGACTGAAGAATGGGAAAGAGAACGGCTAACGGATAGGGAGAAATAGAGAATGGCGCCATTACAGAGAACTTCCGTTTCTTCTCTTTAATATGGCATCTTACCGAAATGGTGGTAGATTCCAGAAAAATTACGTTCACAAGTGTATTGAAAATACCTACGTCAAATAAATGATTTTTGACTTTGACTTTTGACAAGGCACGGCTACAGTACATCAGTTATAGACGCAGTGGCTTTTGGGTTTATTTTTCTTACTCATCGCTCCAAATAACAATAACATAAGATTGATTAGACTAAAGTCTTGTCAGAAAGAGTTTGACTAAGACCGAGTATGTAGTCGATACCGATTAATGCGGTGAGCTCATTCGCGATGTGATATTAGCAGTTCCTGGTACGTGTGGTATCGTGAAGTGCACTTTTGCTGGGGCAATCTTTGCACCTAATTGCTTATCGATTGCGTTACAAATAAACTCTTTGATATGTGTATGAAAACCTCTTATAATGAATAAAAGCCATTTATTGTTATTGAAGAGATCGTATCAATTTTGAGACATAATTGTTCATAAATTTTCATATTTACTTAAATTCATTATTCAAAATTTCGAGTATTAATCCCTCTATTAATATTATAAATGCTAAAGTTTCCGAGGATGGATAGATTTTTGTTACTCCTTTACTGAAACACTACTGAACCGATATGGATGAATTTTGGCACAGAGATAGATTAAAATCTGGAATAATACATTGACTACTTTTTATTAATTTATCTACTACGCGACGCTACACAAACATCTATTCAATTATAATTTTTTTTACGTCTTACGGCAACTAAAACTAGATAGCACGTGGTCCGACAGCCTGACATGAACATTGCTGGTTTTTTAAATTTACCGACAGACACGAGTTTCGATCGAAGTTGAATTGAAATCTATGAATAAAACTTTTAAAAATTTATGGGTCGTAACCATCCAGCACCTATCCTCCATATCTCATAAACCCCATAAAACTATTCTCAACGGGACCGCCTTGTGAGAGACACAATAAAGTCATTACCTTACGAGTCGTAGCGAGCAAGTTTTTACGACCATTGTGGTCGGTCTATTCTCCATTAAAATGGAGTGGAGTAAAACGCTTACACACTCATATCTCTGCACTACCAGCCTGATAGAGAGCTGGTAGCATGGGCAAGTTATGGGCACGCAATGTTTCGATTGTAGGTGATCGAAAAAGTTAAGAAACAGTGGTCAGTTGGTAGTGGAATGGGTAACAGCACGTGGCAAAAAATGCATGAGCGCTTCCGTGCTTCGGAAGGCCGTTGGTCCCGTAAGACAGTAATTGTTAAGACACATCAGAGGCCTTCGGGTGGCATAAATACTTCCGACACTTGGGCGACTAATACCTCCAACAAGCCGCATTGGAGCAGCGTGGTAGAGTACACTCTCCACAGTATGAGACCTGTGCTCAGTAGTGGGCCAATGGGTTGCAAGAAACGACTAATCTTCAACAATTTAGTCAAAAATACTGAGGAAAGAGAAGGGCGTACGTGAAAAATAAGCAGCGAGTTTGATTTGGTCAAAATTTTGCATATCGTAAATTTGCCAGTGTCTCATATAAGGTCGATTGGACTGATGTTTTGTAGACGAATACGTGATCTATGTAGGTTATGTATTCACTAGCATAAAGACTAACGTACAAAATAACCATTACACTTTACTGCAAGAAAACGGAACAAGGTAAAAGCTTGCCATCTGCATAGAATGTTTTCATATAATTACGAGCTCGCTAATCATTAAACCATTTGCTTATCAATGGCATTTGCTCCATAATAACAGTTCCTGAACCGGCTGTGCCATAAAACAATTTATTGAATGTGATATTTAATACAGTCTGTGGTCAGTATGGTAAGCTCGAAACTTTCTTTGCACGACCATTGTAACTAGATCTGTGGTCATGTTTGGAACTTATTAATTGTTATAGTTATATTAGTAAGGCAGCTAGCATCGCGTTGGGGGCTCAAGGTTGGTTGGATAGTTTCTCTTCGCTTCTGTTGGCCAGAGTTTGCCCGAGGCGCTGGTTTTATATTGTAGTACGAGTCTCTCTGTGAAGTGCACGGGCGCTAACATCTTTATTGAGGCGTAAATAGCTTACTACCACTTAAAGGATAGATATTCTTGATGGATATTCCGATTTATGAGAGAGGAATTATGCAACGAAATGCACGTTACGTGGATGCCTTGCTATATTACTTATTCGGAAACGGATAAATGGTAATCTAATTTTTTTATGCTCGTTACCAAAACAGAAATAACAACACTTTATGTTTCCCAAATTAAGAAAAATAAAATAAATAGATATATAGATATACGTATATTGAATATCTATGTTTTATTATGTATGTATTTTAACATCTTGCTCTCTTTTTTATTGATCTGTATTGTTGGTGGTGAAACTGATTGCGAATTGAGGAGTTCTGGGTTCCTTTCGGTTATGGTAGAGGATGTAATCTCATATAATATGAGGGTGCCAGGGTCAGTCAACTCTGGTGGCAAAATATTGACTGGTTGTCTTGACTAATAATACCTTTGAACACTTCATGAGTTATTAGTGTGCAAATTTTCTTACGTTGTTTTTTTTCACCGAAATAGGTAAGTTATAATTTTTACTTCAAATAAAACGAGATCATCGATTCGTCGCGCAGGTATATAATGTATAATTTTTTTATATATGTCATGTATATGTCATGAACAAATGATTACTCGAAGACTGATTGACCGATTTAGATGATTCAAACGTCATTACATTAAGTCTGTGTTTCAGTTGATCTATTAGGGTGAAGTATTGAAATGTGATCACTACCTTTCAAGAATACTGTAGGTTTTTGGGAGAAGGGCGAATATTTTATATCTAATAGCGAATGTTACCCAGCGAACTTCATACCGCAATCCTATTTTTTCATTTATTTGTACCTTTTAAACCTACCCTGACTATTTTTAAAAAAAGGCCATTTAGTTGCAGTTGCTGATAAATAACCAAGGCACCGACTACAGCGCCATCTAACGGGCTAATTTGTGAATGTAAACTATCCCGGGCATCCCCCAAACGCATACAAAACATAATATTCAAATCGGTTCAACTGTTTAGGGGGAGTTGAGTGACATACACACGTACAGTAGAATATATATAAAGATATGCGTACAAGATTCAAATCCTGATCTGATCCCCATGTATATGAGGGCGACCAACTTTAATGATTTTTAAAGTTTTATTACTTTGTTACCAAATGTTGTAAAATGTACAGATTGTATCGCTGTTCTGTTTCAAAATATTGCAGATATTTTATGTCAGACAATTGTCGGCAGTCGTCGTGATGTGAGCCGTCTTCCCCATCGTGTCAGTGGCGGGGTGAAGTCGTGTAACACCCATTCGTTATGGTCGTTCTTACGTTACTTGACGTATACCCACATCTCGTGCTTATGTTAAAATGAGTCTCCGTCTGCGGCTTCGCCCGCGTGGTAACAAGAAGTAGCCTAGTATATTCTTAAATGTTTGTGGCAAATTTAATTCAAATTAATTAAGTAAGAAATATACATCCATTCATCCTTACAAATTTTCACATTTATAATATTAATAGAAAGTAGAGACCCGGAGTACCCGAAACATCGTCTAAGAGGAACAGTTTCCAGGTCAAAATTTCGAGAACATTATAGCAAATACTTATTTATTTTTTATCTAGTGCATAAGTATGTAGTTTTATGGTATTGTCTATGATACAAACTTTTCATAAATTTTTACACTGTAGCTCTAAATTTTAAAATTATTTAGACAAATATTGATGTACTTTTATTGAGTATATACATAAATATATTTTTCTGGTTATCTTCAATAATATATCTTCAATAATATATAATAATCTTCAATTCAATAATTCAATAATAATCTTCAATAATAACGAATTTCCATACGTATTTCCATCCCGTATTCGATCCTTTCACCTTTAAAACCCTATGTTTTTTCTCAAAATCGTTTTACCTCCGTACTAATTTTAATCTAGATCGGTTTAATAATTTAAGCGTGAAAGCGTAACAAACTGACAAAGTTACTTTCGCCTTTGGACAACACAGGATTGGTAAACTAATTTTTCTTAACTATTGTTAATAATTCTGAATTAAATGGAATTAAACAAAATTTTATTCAAAGTTGGTTTATACAAACACTTTTCGAATGTCAAACTACGCCATCGCTTACCCAAATCCCTACGGTGAGTGGTCTTGGAAGAAGAGGCGGCAAGAAATTTCTAAAGAGTTCTTTTTTTCCAACTCACAGTTATAGATAACACTTACTGCTACTTATATGCTAAACTCATGCCCATGCATTTTTTACATTAAAATTATATTCTAACGATGGTATTGCCTGCTTTTAGTAACCAGTTAAAACCAACTTTCATCGACAAAGGAAACCAATGCTTCGCTCTCAGGGTCAACAGCCAAAAGAAATTAAAAACATATAACACTAGGACCGGATGAATCGTGAGAGCACTTTCATAGCCGGAAGGACAAAGAACTCATTACAATATTTGTGAATGTTCCTCTCTGACAGACATTGTAATAACAAAATAGAAGACGAGAATGTTAAATTTCGAGTTTTAAAATTTCTCAAACTTGTTTTAACTTGTTATTATCATATAATAATATAATCAACTGTCTCATAGCCCATTCTTTAATCTTAGAAGATTACTTCTACTAACTACAGTTTAAAAACAGTGGATAAGGTTTGAAAAAAAGTTTATTAAAAACACAAGCTTTAATTGTAGATTAATAATATAAAGAAATACACAAAATTTAAAACTGTATTGTTAACCGTTGAAATCCCTTGTCTGGAGCCAAGTCTGTATCACATTATGCTTGTAATATGCATTTATTTATTTATTCTTTATTGTACCATATGTATATTTGGAGCACTTACTTAATGCTAAAAGCATTCTCTGCCAGTCAACCCTAGGACAGTGGGAGAACGAAGAAGGCGGAAGCAATATAGAGTTAAAAAAAATATGGAATTATTATTACACTTCATTGCATCAGGAATGGCATCAATGTCTGCATTGTCATGAGGATGAAAACTTTATGCAAAATTTCCGCGTCATAGTGTAAGAGGAAGTGGTTCTAATTAAACTTGCAAGATTTGACCCGAAACAAACTTACTAAAATACTAATATACAAACATACACTGCAAAATAAATAAAAACTTGTTAAAAATAGAAATACTTCGGTGACGTAGTGGCAAACATTTTTAGGAAGATTCTGATGACATGTAAAGCTTTTGGTGCCGATTGTAATCGTCAGATGGCAATCGAAAGCCTTGTCGAAGGCCTCCGGATGGCTTAAAATCTTCTGACATTTGGAATAGAGATTCCCTCAACCAATCCGCACAGAAACAGTGTTCAAGAAGAAGTTTGTTCCTAGGTTATCAGTAGATACCCGTGTTCTGCAGTGGACAATTAAAACCAATACAGAACAGTTTCTATAAGGGCCTTCTCATTATTTATATATACACTAATAATAAAACTGTAACGGGTTCAATTCTGTACATATTTATTTTTTTTATTTTGATGCAGGGAGGTGTTTTTATCGATATAGAGCCCTAAAAATTTCTTTTTGGATTTATTGTCTGTCTGTCTTTCTGTCTGACTGCCTGTCTTTCTGTCTTTCTGTCTGTCTGTCTATTTTTTCGAGCTTTACGCATATACTACTGGACAGATTTAGATGAAACTTGGCATAATCGAAGTTTAGAACCCGAAAATGGTTATAGGATAGGTATGAGTATAAAAAAAAGACTTTTTTTCCGCAGGATAACAGGTTAAAGTTGGTATGGCAACTTCGAAACCAATGGACCAATTTAGATGATTGCAGATTTGTAGCTTATGTAAGGACACTGGTTATAGCCCACTTTTAATCCCAGAAAACTGCTTTCTTCCTGCGGGATAATAGGTTAAAATTAGTATAGTAATTCTGAAATTACTGGACAACTCTTCTTCCGAAGCGAAGCGAGGACAATTTCTTGTTTATTATAATACCCTATCGGTATGCTTTATAACAGATAATTACAGTACTTATTCTATTATTAAATATGCAAATAAGAGCAGAGATTAAAATCTGTCCAGAGTTACAGACACAGCCACGGAAGTGAGTTATGTATGTGGGTGGTGGAATGTGGTGAATTTCGTTGACAATCGTGGGCCGAGCGAGGTAACCTATCAGCTTTGGTACAATGTTATTCCTACCTATAAACATCATGGTTTATATTCGATACTATTAATTTTGTTATCGTATAATCATCTTTAGAAGGTGAAGGCGTGGCTTCAGCCCACTAATGAGCCACTATTGAGCAGGGGTCTCCTCGTGAGGGACCTTGAATCTTCTACGCTAGCATGCTACGGATTAGTGGAGAGGTTAGTGGCCAACCCAAGGCTTTTGACATGGCTTAAAGATTGGCATCTAGCAATAACAAGTTTGACCGACGCAATAAGTTGGCCACTGAAGCGCGTATGAGCTCTAAACATTTTTGGCTCTAGCACAATCGTTCAACTACCGACCGCGCTCGCTTTTGCTTAACTTACTGGGACATAATACCTTATTTCTATAATTATATAATTATATTTAATCTTTGTGCGGCATAAAAACTTAGCGCACTAACCAATCCACCAATCTGTATTGTAGGAGTGTGTTTTTTACGTAGTACAAGCAATTACTTGTGATGAATCCCACTTGATGGTAGGTGGCGATGATGTCTATACGTGGTGGTCTTATGGCTTCTCAGTGTAAGCAGTAGTCAGTAGAGACCCAATAGTAGGCAACTCATGGGTCGAACCGAATAGTTTAATGCCAAAAAAAGTTATACAAAATGTGTTAAATAGTAAGGTGACGTAGAGTTAGAGAGATTGACGGGAAACATCGCGTTACGCCAAATGAATTAATAAAATTCGTTCGTAATTCGTATGTCACAGCCGTTTCATTCGATTTTATAATCCGAAAATGATTGGAGAAACGATGACAGACATTGATATCATCTTTTCACGGTTATAAATCATGAGATTATCCAAATTGAATAACATCATAATAAAATTGAATTACTCGTAGATACTTTTTTGTGTTAGATATCTCAAGTTATAGTGATAGGTTTCAACCCAATTAGGGCCCACTACTGAGCACTGGTATCTCCTCCACACTGAGGAGGCCTTCCACCACGCATGTGGTATTCGGGCCAGTAGCCAGCGGGCCCCGGGTTGCTGACCCCTGGTATATGCCGCCCTTACATAAACTACTTGTAGTTCAAAATTTTAAACGTTTAAGGTACAGTATAAATATACACATAATTAAAAGGTCATAAAAGTGTGAAAAAGTCGAATGAAAGGGCATAAAAGTATCAAAAAATCGAAATAAGCCGCCAGGCTATGAAAGCTTCTGAAAAGTATATGTTTATATGTATGAACTCGTATACATATGAATTCACATTACAACAAAATTTACAAAAACATTTTCTCTCCTTTTTAGTTTATTAGTTGATTAAAATGACGTTAGATGGCGATGTTACTGATTACGATACACCGAGCAAAACCTGGTCTACCAGCTCCTATAAATAATGCGATTAACAGCCGGCGCCAGTCGCGATCGCAGACAGTTTAACCGAGAATTACTAATTAATTACTAATCGTATTCACGCCTTCTGGTTGCTACATATTTATAACATAAATAACAATATAATCTATGTTCAAGGATGAAAAATCACTGTAACCGTTTAAATGGTGGCCTTAATACACCATATCTAATATTGTATAAAAGTAGGGCGAGTCCATCGGTTATAAAAAGGGTATTAGTAATAAAGAATGTCAAAGTACAATCAGACTCTTATGAATATGGTTCTGTATAAATACTATAAATTAGTTGATTTCGCAGCCGGGGAAATATGTATGTAACAAAGATCAAGGTTGAATCCAGATAGGATGGTCACGATCCCCCCTGAGTTGAGTTTCGGTAATGATACTCAATTTTTATCTGCTCAAAAACATTGGGCATCCTGTATATATATATATATATTTATATCTCACAGTTAGCCCTCTCGTCTCACAGGAGATATATATATTTATAGATATAAATCCTTTCCTTTGAAGTTTTCAACACCTGACCGTTTCGACCGGTTTCTGGACTACACCCATAAGTACAGTGGACGAAACCCTAGTGGATGAAAAATATTTTTAGCTAGTACCAGTTTAAAATGGCAAAATGCCCCAGCAAAATAGGACAAGGACATTTACCAGCAATACCACAAAAAACAGCCTATGTATCTTTGCCACCTCTTCGTGACCATCCACACCTAAGACAAAAGCTGAATCCGTCGCAGACAACCATGTGTTCTCGGTCCATGTGATTGTGTATACATTTCTTTATTATTCATTTAGGTGATGTATTAGATGTCTTAAGAAATTATGTATTATTATCATTCCTTAAATAAAAGGGTTACTGATCTGATTAATATTTTTTCATTTGAATTACGGACGGATCCCTAAAATTTTCTTTCGTTATGAATATATTTTAATCAAAAATAATACGATAGGAAACGACTTAATAGCTCATTTAAATAAATTAGTGTTGCATGATACTTTCCCAATCAAGGGTCTAGGGTTCGATTACCGTTCAAGGTAGATAGACATTATACAGAATCTCTAACAATTCTGTACTAAGGAGTCATTTAAGTAAACATTACCTTCGAGCGCGACAGTTAGTTTTTTAAACCGTAATACCTATACTTGTTACTACGAGATAATTGTGAAAACCATCTTTACCACATAAATTACGGGAAGTGTAAGCATATCTATTATAAATGTCACAGAGCAGATCAGCATTGGTAAGCCACCATTGTATTCATCCATATACATGAGCACCACCGCGTTATGATAGGTTACGGTTTCATATAAAATCATACAATCCAATACAGTACAGTACACTACAATACAGTACAGTACAATGCAGTGCAGTACAGTGCAGTGCAGTGCAGTACAGTGCAGTGCAGTGCAGTGCTGTACAGTACAGTGCAGTGCAGTGCAGTGCAGTGCTGTACAGTACAGTACAGTACATTACGATAGGGTGCGATGCGGTGCGATGTGGTGCGATGCGGTGCAGTGCAGTACTGTACATCACAATGCAGTATATTACATTACAATGCAGTGCAGTGCAGTGCAGCGCAGTGCAGTACAGTACATTACGTTACATTACAGTGCACAGTACACATTACATTACAGTGCACATTACAGTACACAACAATATAATATTCCATTACTATTGATATATATCTATAGTATTCATATGAGTAAATGTGATATTTCTGTTTCCAGCCCACTTACAAAGGTTCGAATTTCACAATCATCATTAATTTATACACTTTATGCTATGTAACATCCAAACGAACAAACATCAATGGATACTAAAAACACATTTGAGTCACGAAATTGGCAAAATATCGAAACTCTGGTCGAAGTTTTGTAAAAATCGTTTAAAAATAAAGTTGTTTGTCGAAACCCACGTGTGTATCGTATACCTAATGCCCGTGTCGCATAATTAGATGGTATAAGACGTGCTTTAAATTCTTTAGTACGTATAAAATATAAGACACTTGCTCTACTACTAAGCGACGAGCGAACTTTTAGCTTCTATAATAAATAATTTAATTTTTATTAACGATTGTTACTAAACAGTTTTAACACGTTTGAAATCGTATGTACAAATTATGATTTATATAGGCTTTATGTATCATAATTTGTACATACTTTTTGTAGTTTTGTAGTGCATTTTGCAGCTACCTAACCCATTCAAATCACCTGATCTAATTATCAAGTCAAAATTAAATTATTATTTGGTTATAGGAATTTACATTTCACTTAACGTAATTAAAGGATAAATATATCATAGAATACAAAAATTAAAATAACTTACATGTGTAGGGACTTTGTATTCTAAAATTTTTACTTTCGTTGAGTGAACTTTTACCTTCTATGACGAAATAAACAATTTTCATTTCATTTATTTTCATGGCTAGTATAAATTAGTTACTGATTTAAAAATTTATATCGAATCCCAATTTAATAAGAACACTATGATTTAGGAATGATAAAGACGGCGATCGCACTACATATATTGCAATTAAAATATTATCATTGACATAAATAGTCATATTAAGGAGCCGGCCAAAGGTGCTACTAACGGCCATTAATAATGCCGAACCTATACATTCTGTCTCACTTAATTTTGTACATCATTTAATTCATATCTTAAATATCACATTTTCTTTGCGAAAAGTAGAATATCTGTTAAAAAGCATCTCTTATAGTCAAGCAACTGACTTATATTCACCTATCCATTAATTTTATAAATACAAAAGTAACGCTGTCTTTTTGTTACGCTTTTACACCGATATTGATCCGATTAGACAAAAAATGGTACAAGAACCAGAACTTACGAAAGAACATTAGTCAAATAGGAGATGAAAATTTGTATAGAAGTTACATACATATATTTATTTTCATCATTGTAATGCATAACCGTCCCACTAGGGGCTCGGGTCTCCACTCACAGGGTAAGGGCCCTAGTCCACGGTGGCCAAGTTCGGATTGGTGGACTACATACACCTTCGAGTACTTTATGGACAACTCTCAGGAGTGCAGGTTTCCTCACAATGTTTTCCTGCACTGTAGCAAGTGATAATCAACTTCTGATACACCGATTTGAACCCAGGACTTCCTAATTGTGAAACCAATGTTTAAAGCACTAAGCTATCACTGCAGTAAATTATTTTAATATTTTTAAATGCATATTATTTTAATATTTTATAATGT
>DWJZ01002538.1:0-19191 GCA_018249125.1 Asbolis capucinus
CCTGCATGCCGGGGAGTTTGCAAAACTTAAAAGTGTGTGAAGTCTGCCAATCCGCACTTGGCCAGCGTGATGGACTATGGCCTTAACCTTCTCATTCAGAGAAGAGAATCGTGCTCAATAGTGGGCCATGATGAGTGAGAGGCCGTGATAGAGTGAGATAGAGTGTGAGAGTGAGATGATTAAGCAAATAACCTCCTCTGTTTTCTCTTCATTTAACTCTTTTGTCTGCCCGCGGCGTTCCCCGCATTGTTAAAAAGCGGCCTATGTGTTATTCCAGACTATAATCTATACCTGTGCCAAAGTACATTCAGATCCATTCAGTAGTTTTTGTGTAAAGGAGTAACAAACCTTCATCTTTATATCCATTCATCCTCAAAAACTTTCCAATTTATAATACTGTACAAACCTATTTTAAATCTCTTTGGACACCTCGCAGCTCACTGTCAAACGAAAGTCCATGATTGATCTGCTTTTTCTTCCTTTCAATATCAACTGTCACTATTATTTACAACACCGTAAAGAGTGAAAAACCGTCATCGGATTTAATAGCCGAGTATATAAAAATAAAACCAGGATATGGCTACTGACGTTATAGTTGTGAACAGCATCCAATTTGAAGCATCAGATGGTTTAAGATCTATAAATATATAAAAGATTTACTCTCAACAACACAGGTAAAAGCAGTAGACATGATCGTAATTTCTATATACATCTTTGCTAAATACCAGGCTTTTCACTGAAGTAGAAGTTCCATTTAATCAGTGTATTTTTCGTCTCGCTTTTAACACCTACCTCACTTTATCTCTGGTAAACATTGCCAAAAGGCATTAAGTTTTGCCCTTGTAAACGCTTCCTAGTGATGTTACTAAATAAATGAATGGCATTGCCAAAAAATAAGAAAGAGTAAAGAATGTTAATTTATTGGACCTCAGGCTTCTACTGGAACAATTGCTGATTTAAGGAAACGCGTTGATGGTTGCCAAGCGAATTGTAAAAATGAAAATGAAAACTGTTTATTTCGTCTTAGGAACCAAAAGATCACTTAACGAAAGTCAAAATTTTACAATACAAAGTCCCTACTAAAACCTATGCCATCTACACCACGCCTAGCGAGAAACCTCCCCCATACTAAATAAGTAACCATCAAGTTCAGAGGTACGGAACCTTAAATTCTCGAGTTGAAAACGATGTACGACCGCAGTCCACAACATGAGTGATCTGGACCGTACCCATAAGTCAAGACGTAGAAAGCGCGAGCTTCTCATAAGTTGGCCAAATTACTGAGAAAAGTGCACGCTGTAGTTTCTCTAATTTGTTAAAGTTGAAGGTAAAAACTAGTTGGAACACGAAGACTTAGTATCGACTAGCGATATAAGATACCACAAACTTATAGTATTAATAAAGAAGTAATGAATATGTACAAATTATGTATATCAAAAACCAAGCCAAAAAATAGTGTTTGCCACCATTTATAACATAAAAACAACCGATTTTCGAACTCGATTCGAATTCGAATATTATTGATTTATTGTCGTCAACAACAGCAAAATTACAAGTCTCAAAACTTATATAAAAAATGAATTTTTGTTTGTGAGTTTGTTTGTCCTTTATAAACTCTGAAATAGTAGGAGATAGAACACCGATGTCTTTAGCAAATTTGTTCAGAATTGTCTGGAAAAGATTTTGATACCAAAATTATATCGATTCGATCGGACACACGTTTGATGATATGACGCGTAACAACGCGCGCCGGGTACAGCTCATGAAAAATAAAAATCGTCACTACAACATCTGTATTTATCAAATTGCAATATTAAAAATCATATTACTGGTTACTATTTGGAGAAATTAAAAAGTACGGAAATGAAATTAGTAGGAAGTACCTACTTAATACATGAGTGCAAAAACGAAATTAAAATTCCCACGATAGACTATCTTAAAACACGTTACTTATCTCCGTGAGCCTTCATAAATTAATCAAGGTTAAGTAATAAATAATTAATATAAACAAATATTAATTAAAATATTTAAAAACACAAGCTTTAATTATGAATCCCTAATACGAAAAAACACAAATTCATACCTATGTACATATATCAACCGTCGAGGAGTTCTTTTGTCTGGAGCCAATTCTCAACGTAGTATCAGGTCATGCATATCATAGAAATGCATTGTCATTATAACGGAAACATAATGCAAAATTAAGCTCTCTTCTTATACCTATTATAACAGATAAAAGTAATATACTAACATACTAATATAAAAACATACACTGCAAGTTAAATAAAAGCTTGTAAGAATAAGGAGGTATATTAAAAACAAAAGAAAATTAACAAATTGTTTCATTTTTTATTATTTTTTAAATATCTTTGGACAACTCACACACGGCCATCTGACCCCAAACTAAGCATTAGCTTGTGCTATGGTGATCAGATAACTGATAAACATACATATGTATATACTTTTAATATATACTTACATAGATATATCTATTACACACCCAGACACACAGAACAAACATTCCAGCTCATCACAGAAAAGTTTGACATGGGTGGGAATCGAACCCACGACCTCCGGTGTAATAGTCAGGTTCACTAACCACTAGACCAACCGGTCTGTCGATTACAAGCATTTCTATTCTGCAGTGATAGCTTAGTTGTACAAACGTTAGTTTTTCGAACAGGAGGTCTTAGGTTCAACTTACATATTCAAATTACAGAGACACCTACCATAACTGCTGAGTTCCAAATTTATCAATAGACAACATATTTTATTTTTCATGTTAATTTTTTTATTTGCATTCATGTATAGTCTGTTCAAAGCAAACTTAATTTAAAACCTAAATAAAACCAGGCAATTTCTACTTCCGTTTGAAATAAAACGGGCCGGCAGGTTTACGTGGATAATGAGCAAAGCGGGCCCCTTGCAGGTATCAGTTACCTGTTCACTGAGTTTCTTAGTCGACAATAGTATTTCATCCATACCCCATAAATAATTCATCAGGATTCCATAACAAAGGCACCTGTTGGTAGCCTCCCATGGGAACTTTCGCAGGCAGGGCGTTCCGCGCGGCGTAACATAGCCAAGATAACGTTGTGTAATTATAGCTATGAACTTGAATTGTTCAAATGGACTTATTTGAAAAAACGCTTGCCAGAATTGTTCCATTGTATCAAACATTATACTAAAAATTCTAATGTGTATTTTAAAGAAAACTGGCGTGCTTGTACGGACCTGGTTGGCTGGCTCGGCTTCAACCGATAACCACTACGGGGCACGGGTCTCTCCTCAGGCCTGAGGAGGACTACAGCATATTTCAGCTGCAGATTGGTGGACGGGTTACTGCGCCCCTAGACGAAAATCTTTGCTGTCATCCTTTACGACAAAGGCTAATTCAAAAATCGTCGTCAAGCGTCGAATGTTTGGCGCTGGAAGGCCTCCGACATGGCTTAATCATTGCTATCTATTAAAAGCAACCGGAACACACGTCGTCCGTGCCCTCCGAAGCACGTAAACGCTCATGAAATATTAGCAGTCATCCACACTCCTACTGACCGCGCGCGCCATTGCTTTGTCAATAAATTACGACCGACACAAATTGCCGGAATATGTGAACAAAAGAAAATAGGTATGTTTTTAACGATTCACACTATAACCTAAAAGCGTTTAAATTAGAAGGCGGCACGCGACTCTGTAATTGATAAAATAAAAAATATATTGCAGGGATAGCCTTGTGGTTTGAACGTTGGTCTTTAGAACAGAGGTCCAGGGTTCGAAACCTGCGCGTACATCTAAATTTCAAAATTATATGCGTATCACAAGTCAAAGTCAAAATATTTAATTTCATCATAGGAACATAGAGCTCATTTAATGAAAGACAGAAGATTACATACACAATATTCATACATTATCATTTGCTGGGGTGAAGGAAAACATCGTAAGGAAAACCAGCATTCCAGAGAATTCTGGATAAAGTTCTCAAAAATGCGTTAAGTCCACCAAACCGCAGTTGGCCAGCGTGGTGGACTATGCCCTGTACTCCTCACATTGTGAGCTGACTCGAGCCCAGTTGTGGGCAAGTTATAGGTTGCAATGCTGATGATAGTTCACTAAGTCACCACAACCGAAGCAATAAATTAGTACTAATGAGCGATTTAAATATTAAGTAACCATTAAGAACTCTATGTGCGGCAATAAGCATTTAAATGTATGTAAAAATATCAGTACCTTTTCTAAGTGTAATGTAATCTCTTTGAACGAAACCCTTGTACAATTATGATAGAACTTGACTTTCAGGTAAGTTCGTTTAATCACGAACCAAACAAGAAACTCAAAGTTACGTGTTTTAAGGTAATAATTTCAAACTATAAATTAGATTGTATGATGTATTCGGAACCGGGCCCAGCAACACGAAAGCATCTCGTAAATTTGATACAGTAAAAAAGTGTAAACATCAAAGGCCACTAAACCTATTACGCAACACAGAACATTTTTATGGAACCATTAATTTTATTACAAAAGATTATAGAGCAAGTTCAGAGACTGCTATCGGAACTCTTAAAGTGGTCGTATTCGATATTGATGTATTTAATTCAGTATAAAGATCATCCCGCATCGTGACGTCCTTCATTGGTCGGATTCATGTCGCTCGTGCAGCCGCGTCATGCGATTGGTTCGTCTAATGATAATAATCGTCTATTGGCTATGCGCCTGTGATACGAGCCGTCTATTGGGTACATGTCTGTCGTACGATTTCCATAAACTTGCCAAAAGAATACATTACCTACTCTTGTTAATTTGTACCCTAAACGCCTTTACTATTTCTACACCGGTAAACCGATTTTCGGCAGTAGATACATCTATACTAATATTATAAAGCTGAAGAGTTTGAGCGCACTAAGTTCAAGGACTACTGGTTCGAATTGAAAAAAAATGTTTTTGTTGTTTAGTCCATTTACCGACCAAGGCCACACCTAGTCTATTATAACAAATAACTATTAACTATTACAATAGCTGATAACTATTAAAACTAAATTCAATAGACGCAAGGAACTAAATCGTTAACCAAATATTAGTGTAAACAATTAATGTTTTAAGACAGACGGCATTTTATGATAAACGAACGATTGTTCTCAGGTCATCGGAGTTACTTGTGATGTTTTAGTGATGTCACTGTTACCCGTTAACGGGAATCCTGTGGAATTAAGGGCGTGAAGAATAACAAAAGACACAAGCGGCATATTTAAGTAAAAAACATTTAAAGCTTACGATAAGAGCAAATTTTAGAAATCGATTATGACCAATAATAAAATATGGGAGATGATGAGGAATATCGAAACAAATATCCAGGTCAAGTGGATCTTAATATGGTACTGAATGGAGAGCGTGAGACCCCACATGTGTGGGTGACAGAGAAAACATTGACTAAATATCATATTGGCATACTACTAACTGGTACGTTTATTGAGATGAAATTGTATAAAAAGTAAACGTAATATTCATATTTAATTCAACTTAGAAGTATTCTTCGAAATAAATGGAAAAAAGAATCTGTGGTTAAAGGGTTAATATATTTTTTCAAAGGGTAAGTGGTGGTACACAACGTTAATAACTAGTTTAAGGTCGAGGAAATCGTAACGCTGTTTGTTTGCTTCAACCCATTAATGCATTGTCATAAAAGCATTTGGCTCTTCTCATAACTGAGGAGTTCTAGGGAATACTTCACCATGTTTTCTCAATGCATTTTGGTGGAGAGGTTATAGGCCAAACCGAGCGTTGGAAGTTTTATGCTGTCCTAACAACAAAGCAAATTATGAAGGCTTTACATCAACCGAGACCAAAGACTTCATAACCACCCAAGCACAAAAACACTACAGATTTTTTTGTAACTAGTGGTCACCCATCCAGTTTTCAAACACACCCGTTGTTGCTTTACTCGGCCAATCACTGACTATCCACATAAGCCGCAGGGCTATGAACTCTATCACAAATCAACACGCACCAAACATCAATTGTCCTGCAAAATGCAACGTAAAGGTCAAGTGAGCACTTACCAAAAGTGAACAGAATATTATAAAGAATATGCTTTTGACACAATTCAATCAATCCAAGCCGGTCCGGAAACTTGAGAAAGTCACGGAGAAAGTGATGGAAGTCTAGATGATGTTTTGAAAACAAAATAGCCTGCAAGTAATAGCGAATAGCGCGCGAAGTTATTTTGGCTAATTACATTTCACTGGCGGTGTAGAAGCTTTGTGAAGCTTTCAGCATTCAGAAATTAAGCATGTCGTTGCCGTATTTTTTGTACATTAAACGTAAAAACGATAATGACGATCGTCAAAATCTTTATCGTACCCGTTCCACAAATATAAGACCTCTAAATATCCTCTAAATTGAGTGAATATTCCAAATTAGCATCTAATATCTTAATCTTATTCAAATCACTATTACAATTCTTGGTTTATAAACATTATTTTTTATGTTATGTGGCACGACTTTTTTCTCATACATCTTTCGAACATTTACCATCATCAAACTATTGGGCATGAACCTTTCACACTACTTATTTCTATCAGCTCATTTAACATTTTCAATACCGGGTTCATTAACCCCGGTTGCTTCCACGATTTAATTTCTTTAGGAATTCTAACCTTCCTTCTTGTCAGTCAATGCGTGAGAACCTTGTTTTTTTAATGTCCCTGGGTGGCAATGATCGCTTGCCATCAGATGACCCGTCTGCTTTATTGTAAAAAGGTTCTATTAAAAAAGTTGCAGCCACTCTGCCAGCGTGCGACGGCGACACTGACATTGACACAGTAGCTCGTTACAGCGACCGTTTCGTAATTACTGTAGCGGACAACAACGTGACGCGGCTATTCGACTACTCCATTATCATTGTCTATTGTTGTTTAAAAATCTATGCAAAAGACTTAATGTCCACTCGGTGGGCATTTCCTTACTTAATTTTTTTTTCACCAATCATATTTTCTACTTTTAACAGTGTTATTATTTATTGTGTGCAATTACCTATAACTTTTGTAAATCGTTATTTTGAACTGCCAAATATTTGCCAAGCCTAGATAATTTCCAATGAAAAAAAATTAAACTAAGCGAATAAGTTTATAAAATTACCAACAACGCATCTACACAAGATTCAGTGATAAACAAATGTACATATTACGGGAAAAAAACACCCAAATGCAATCGCTGTTACCGCCGGCGCGCCTCATTATAATATTAAGGGCCAGAGCCCCGCAATTCATTTCAGAAACAAAGCTGGGGACCGTTAACCGGCACTTGGTGATGGCACTTCAATGGAAAGTAACACAAGTGGAACGAGAATTGCAGCTGATCTTAATTGAGACTATCGGCATAAAAAAAATGGTAATTATCCACTCGAAACATAAAGCCAAACATCTAGATAAGTTATTCAGAAAGATCCACCGGAGTTTGGAAATGTCCGTTACATTCTCAAGTCCAAACACAGCAAGATCGCGTTCTAGTTCATCATAATTTATACGACCACGCACCTTCCGTGAGAAATGCAGTTGCAGCTACATATTAGAAACTAGACTAACGACAATAAAATTGAAATTTTATGCAAACTATCAAAACTATGCCAAACTCTGATCAGTAAGGTTATAGGTCCGATGACATTTCCTCTATTAAATTTGTTGATATTGAGACACAACATATTCAGCAGCTATTCTATACATCTACCTAATATTAAATTAATGTAAAAAAATATACATCTGAACTTAAAATAAACAACCTTACTACATCGCAGAATTGTCCTTTGATCGTAAACTTAAAGCATGCTGGAGTATTCTACAGTTTCGATCTAAAATAAAAATCTAATCATAATTAACGTAATAATTTGTAAACTATTAAACACAAATGTTCAATATCCAAAAAATAATTAGCTGTTCTAATTATCCTTAACACCGACAAAATAATACCTGTCAAAGGTAACATAAAGTTATCTGTAACATCATATACAATAAAGTGGATGTTACGCAACAGTTAGCATATTGGCCAGCGACACGGGCGGCAGACAGTAGATCAACTCATGCACCGATGACGCAACGCTCGAAAAAATACAAATAACATTGATTTAGAATTTCAATCTTCAATTTTACGAAAGACAAATCAAAGTACCCACACAGAATAAATAAGTTTACAAATTAATCCGATGTCGTTACTTAATTTTGGCGCAGTCCAATTAGAGCGGTGGATATAACGTCTGATCTTTGACCCAGCGAAAATCGATAGGCTATGCTATTAGGCTTTTTTGATATTAGAACTACCAATAAGTTGCAAAATTATCTGAAAGAGATGGCAACCCCGATGAGTTAGGTGAATAGAACAGTGGTGGGTCCAGATTTAATCAAAAATCTCACCCAATCAGTGCAGTAAAAAACAAGGTTAGCAACCGATCCTCGATAACGAACCATAACGTTTAGCGGTTTAGTGTTACTTGCAATCCCAAAAAATATACTGCACAAATCTATGTTTAAATTGGACACGGATAAAAAACAGTTGCAAATTGAGAATTAGACGAGAAGTTGTTAGTATTTTCAAATGATTGATTGGTACGAGGCTTCAGTTAGATTCCTATCAACATAAGAACTTAGTCAATACTTGGAGAAACTGTACAATCTTACAAACTATTTTGATTGACTTCCGTGAAAATCCTTACGTGCTTTCAGGTATTGGCAAACCGCCAATACTTCGTCTTGGGTCGCCTCCTTTTGCCAGCAATAAGAATTGAGTAAATAGGTTTCTCGTACTCAACGTTGCGCATTACATTCCACTTGGTGCCAATTCTTTAAGAAATATTTCATGATATGCTTTGGTCTTGGCAACTGGACATCATTTAATTATCATACCACTGATGCTACCAGCTAAAATAGTATAGTAATATACATATTTATAGGAACCCGAAGTTGCAGACGAAGATTTTACTTGTAGTCACGAATAAATATTTGTGTCAAATGAAATGTAGCCTTTCCGCAAATATTTTATCACTTAGATCTTCGTCTATTGTAACTTATAATAAATGACAGAAATACGAGCATTTTTAAACGACTGTTTTCTACTATTTAGGGATGTTTTTGCAACGTTTTAGGTGTTTTAATTATTGTGTTGTACTGTTTGTCTTCTAAGCTTCCTCGTCAGTAGTCTAATAATCGTTTGATATTACTGAAGTCAATAGACGATCAACATTTACCATCATTATACTCCTTTATCTCATCTTCTTTATCTATCTATCAACTAGTCTTAATCTAATATACCTTAAGCTTGCGGTTTTTATCTATAATCTTCGCATAGAGTTTATTGTTTGCATCCTCGACTTGCTTTGCATTACGGTCCTATCGGATGAACTAACGTGGAATGTGCACAATGCTCTGACCGTCCTTGTGGTCAGTAGCGGTATCACCTTACGCCTCGTGTCTCCTTGTTTAATTGTCGTTCTCCCTCGTGACGTCATGACGTCGCTAACCACAAGCATGTCTGGACGTGCGAACATCTCGGAAGCAATCACGCTAATTTCTATCTGATGTCTTCAGTGTAAATTTAATGTTCTACTGCAGGACGATTTTTACTGATGAAATCTCTTAAATAATTTGCCATTTGTAAGACAAAGTCAAAATATTTTATTTCATCATTAGGAACATCGAGCTCACATAACACGTCGATAGCCAAAATATATTCTTTAAAATCAGCTTCACAATTTATTCCTCTGTATGATTCTGTAGCCTAGGTCGAGACCGTACGTGCAATCTTTTGGAAGGTGGCACCCGGGACCCGACACTTCCGGGTTAGTTTACCAATAGTGTTAATAATTTATGTGACTGGTTCATGTGCTGCACATGTCTCAAATCCTATTACGAGGGTATAAACGTGAGATCTTTTTTTATATTCTTAATTCAAATTACATCACACTATTAGGTGGGGTTAGTGGACTGTTACCGAGTCAGCAGCGGCACAAGCGACCTGCCAGTCCACCTCGATACAATCAATCAATGAAGATTGAACTGGAACACAAGGTATCGAATGTCACCGTGCCGCACAGCGTCAAGGCCGCATGCACACCTACGCCCCAGTTAAGCAAAAGCGAAAAAGCCCACTGTCCCATTGTGATGCGTTGAATCACCGTATCGTATGAACATTGAACAGAGCGGCGTAGGTAATGTCGGTTGCGAAACTGAATTGCGTTTGTCACAAGATCCACAGTGCAGGCTGCGTCCTTCATGTAATTAATTCATCAGTCATCGTCTAAATATTCGTAGTTACGAAAAGATGCAGAAGAAAAAGATAAAACATGAAGAAGATGCAAGATGGCATAAAGCTTACGGCAGATGTAGATATAAGACGTAGGAATAAGTATGAAAAAAAAGCTATATGGGGTTTCCCATTTTAAACAACAACACGTGCCGTATCAGCTAGTTTATAATTCGTTACGTGACTCCTACTATCTTATTAAAGGGATAAAATTTTATGTATAGTAAAGATATTATGTCAACAAGATATGATAGCTTATTAATACAGCAAAATTATCAACACTTCTGTGCAAGCCAATCTCGATAGGAAATATTACAAAAAAAACAGTAAAGTAGCGGATATTTATATATTTTGACATATACAATTTTGACATAGGATATATTTTGAAATATAGATTGACAGAGTAATACATTGTAAACTTTTTTATTAACTTTTCCCATGGTATTCTTATCCGAAGATAACTTAACACTATAATACGGTAGACCTGACTTCACGCCGAGTTCATCTACCGCTTGGAGTTAACGAGCTTACGAAATATCATTAAAAATATCTACAATAGATAGGAAACAGGTTATTGATAGAATATCCGGAGGCTCTCCTTAAAATTTCCCACTTATTAAGATAAGTGCGTTCGCGCAGCCGCATGTAATTATAATGAAATATTTACACGATAATAGACCTTATTTGCTCTGACATAGAAGCCAGTTTGAGAAACAGTGACATTTTCTGTGATTAGTTTCATTATCGGTGTTACTGTAATTTTACTAGAGAATTCGTGATAAAACTTTTCTTTTTAGGGTTCTAAAGCCCGCTGAGATATTAAGAATGTTTACACTTTCCCCAGAAATATGTAATAATTCCGAGAATATGCCAGATAAACAAACAAAGAAATGGGAGCATTCAAGAGATGCAAGCCTCCACGCTGCTCCACAATTGGAGGTTTTTTGGCCGTTGCTGTACACTTATGGGTGGGGTCTAGAAACTGGTCGCATTAACTGAAAGTTGGAAATTTAAAGTACATAATAATATGTATTATATGAGCCAGAAATACAATGAAAACTAACAATAATCTCTTATTTGTTTTTCCACATTTGAAGTCTTCCAGTTTCCACTGATTGTGCTACATACCAGTGAATACGTACGCGCGACTTTTTTATAACAACCCAGCGGGGCTTCCTTCAATGTCGACAATATTGTATCGCTGTTATGAACTCGCTAGAAAATAAACTTTTGATAGGAAATCGTGACTGAATAGGCCTACCAAGGGTGCTCAACCTCAGACCCGCGAGCCATAATGTGGCCCGTGAACGGATTTTATATGGAGCGCGGAACCAAATTTCCAGAACGGTTTTTGTTACGCAATTCCTGAATAATGAACCAGGAATTGTCAGTAGCCCGTAGTAAATACGAATATAATTCCTCACTTTACTGTCAAAAGTTAAGCAGCCCTGACCTAGACCATAAATACCGTACATGTATGTATATAAGCTTAAATCAGCGGTCGACAACCCGTAGCCCGCGGGCACATGTTGCCCGTTAAGTTAAAATTGCAAAATGTTACTACATGAAATGTGGCCCGCACAAACATCCGTATAACATTTATAGCCCTCAAATAACAAAAGGTTGCCGACCCATGTCTTAAATGATTCAAAACACACCAAAATAAATTACCAATACTACACCCGTACGTAACTTATCTATAGACGTCTGCAAACAAGGATTCCCGGATCCGATTCCCAACCGAAACGTATATTGACAGATAAATCTTTGTTCTCGGGCCATGGGTGTTATTTGTCTTGTCCATTCGAAACGACGACAGAAAATGCTGAGTAATTACAATTACAAGTTAAATTACTAAATAATGATCTCGCTACATCATCTTAAGCAACTTTCTCACGCGTTACAGACATACGGTACATAGTGTGATTGTTATAGTTCCAATCACCGTACATTGCACGCACCACAAACGAATGATCATCAATTTATATAAATACATCATTAGTGCATAATGACAAAGGTTTTATATAATCAGTCTTGGTTCGCTTAGTGTAATCTCTTTATGCCGGTCGAAATTGATGAAGACGATTTTTATAGACGTGTTCACTTCAAACACTTCATGATAAATTTAATTAATATTTAATACTTCAGGGTTCTTTCTAAATATTTTACACGTTTCTAATGTTGTGTGAATTCTTTTCATAAGATAGCTACTGGATTTAATTACAATTTAATTCATACTTGATAAATATCTAAATACCTAAATAATTTCTTTGTACAACTACACACGGCCATCTGATCCCAAACTAAGCGTTAGCTTGTGCTATAGTGATCAGATAACTGATAAACATACATTTATACTTTTAAATACATACTTAAATAGATATTTCTATTACACAACCAGACACACAGAACAAACGTTCCTGCTCGTCACAGAAAAGTTTGACCTGGGTGGGAATCGAACGCACGACCTCCGGTGTAGTAGTCAGGTTCTACACCAACCGGCCTGTCAACTATCGAAAAGTATTGATAAAAAAAAACTACGAATAAATAAATTAAAATTTGACTTGACGTAGAGTTGTTTAACTCAACTTACCAAACCCATACGGAACCACCAGTTCATCGTCCCATGTTTCCCAATCGGATGTACTCCATACCGCTTCCATGGCTAACGAGGTAGCCCCTTAGCATTTAATGGCCACCTTTTATTTATGATGTAATTACTGCCATACTAAACTGACACGTGAAGCTACAGCAAAACCGTAATGTATTAATTATAGAAATTAACTTTTTAATGTGTGCTTTTATAAAATATACTAAATCATAAGTTGGTTTAAAATTATTCATTGATAGTCGTTATATTTGCAATGTCCAAGACATTAGGAATAGAGCACCTAGTAGTAGTTATTACTAGTGGTTTACTAGGTAGCAAACCTTTTGCAGTCACCGCCATCTAGTGTAAAAAAACTAAACTAAATCTGATATAATGAACTAAATCAATAAACGGCCTGAACTGTTTTGTGTTCAACTTTTCCGTTATCGTTAACGCTAATTCAAAAATGTATGGGAATGACGTTTAATGTGGAAAAAGAGACTCCATATTTTTCTGCGCCAAATGTCATTCCCATAGATTTATTATTGCATTTGGCGTGAACACTAAGAAGAAAGGCACTTGCCCAAGGCCCAGAACAAAAATACAATCAGGAAAGAGATTTTTACATGGCACTCGTACGTAAGTATGTGAGAAGACTATATATGGTGTTTTATTCAAAGGTGTAATATTTACAGAACACAAACCACCCCGGAGGTATACGCGGCCGGGTTTTTGGGTTACCCGGATCTCAGGAATGTAGGTTATCACAACGACCCGGTTATCTTGTCCAAGGTCGCGTCCCTTCGTTATAATATAAATATTATCAGTCATCTTTATTCAGCTGATATAAATCTAGGAAAGAAACCTATTTAAAAATATCCTTCCCAGTAAAACATAAATAGGAAATAACAAATTTTTTGACGCAAACATTTAGTTAGTAGTACACTTGATTTTAAAAGGAAGTCGCAACTGATATTACTGTTTTCCGCCCTGACAGTTTTCCATTTAAGTAAGTAACTTATAAGTATGGCGTACAGTGAAGGATTGGAATAAGTTGCCAACGTCTGCTCCCGCTCAAGTATAATGTAGGCGGCGTTTTCAAGACAAGAGTGAATATGCTTCTTCTAAGTTAATGCGCTTCACCATATAAGACTTCATCACCACTTACCATCAGATGGGATTGTAGTCAAGCATTAACTAATAATGTGTAAAAATAACTAAAAAGTTACCCTTTTAATGTTTTTGTTAATTCAAAAATCGAACAGTCTGTTTCGTCGCTGCGCCGGCAGACGGCGTAGCGATCGTCGCAACCTTCGTAGACGTTGCTTCAGCTTATTGTTTACAAATAAGTTTGAATGTAAAACAACTACTATGTATTTTAAGTATTGCGTCAATTGATAAAAGCATTGATAACCCGTTTTAACGAAGTATAGATTCGGATATAGTTAATATTTCGATATATCTACTAGGGCCCGCCCGCGGCTCCGCTCGCGTTCTATACTAATAAAAAGTTGCCAATGTGTTAATACAGACTACAATCTCTATCGGTGCAAAATATAATAACTATACAATACTGTTATCATTGTTTATATCACAAGATATATAAATATTAATTTCAATAATAAAATGTTGCCGACGCACACATACACCCGTTGCAGCACCCACCGTTCTCTTCCCAGAGCGCGGCGCACTCGCTCATAAAATCACAAACCGTGGGAAACCGCCTTACTGTAAACGCTATTAATCATTAACCAGATTATATAAAAATCGTATATGTAACAGCAAATCTTTGACATAATTCAGCTTACGGTTAATACTACAGCCAATGTTTACTATTTCCCGACAAAGTTATACAATAAAGTTACATAAAATCTAGCATCGTAAAAGGAAAATGGTAGGTATGGAGCTGCTTTGAAAGCAGGAATTATTACACAGACTATCATTTATGGCGGTTATTTTTAATTTAAAAAAAAGAATGACACATGCCAGTGCGGAAATGGAATGGAAAACACAGCGTGCTCAAATTACCCGGACGTGACGTCACGGTTGCGAGGACCGAAGGCGAGTCGGAGGGGGATATCGATCGGCCTTGAATCAGCAAGGACGTCGCACCCCTGCAGTGGCAGACTCGTGTAACTACTGGGTGCGGTGCATTTCTGTTGCTCTAGTACTTTCTAATTGAATTCAAAAGAAAGTTATTTCACTAGCTTGTTAAATTGTCCACTGTAGGGCACTGCTCACTCCTCACGACTGAGGAAGCCTATAGCTCACGCTACCATGCTACTCCAGTGAGGAATTTTTGGAATTTTTTTGGATTTTTTTTTTGTTTTTTTTTTTGGAAATTTTTGGCACCTGAAGACCTCTGACATGCACTTCGTACCTCCGAAGCGCTCCTCAGGAATGTTTGCCAATAGAGACTATACCCACTTTCCAATGACACCTGCAGCCACTATAATTAACTTTGGATAAGTTGCAACCAACACAAGTTGCCGGGCTATACTTAACTCTTCCATTTTCACAAGCTTTTATTTTTCTTACAGTAATTTGTATATGTTATTTACATACATATAACATATACAATAATTTAATTAATATAATTTGTATATGTTATTTACATACACATAACATAAAAATATTGGTTTGTTGTTTTTCAGTTCAAACTTTGATGCTAAATTAAGCTTCCTCTTACACTACGGAGCTGAAATTTTTCATAAAGTTTACGTCCTGATGACAATGCATATTTATGATAAGCATTTTCTTATACTAAGTTCAGGATTGGCTCCAGAGAAGGGAACTCTTCAACGGTCAAGAATACAGTTATGAAATTTTGTGTCACTCCGTATTAGGGGATCTGACGGGCTTATTGTAAATATTTTAACTAAAGCTTTTAAACCAGTCAAGAATAATTAAATATAACAATGTTTTTTTAACCTCCCCATTTTTAAACTCGATTTGCAAATTTCGCAATTAAAATCTAGTTTTAAAATAATTTTTGGCTGTCAAGTACAATACAACATAAGTATTCAGATTTCGCCCATTGCAATAACCCGCCTTAAGAAACACGATTGTACTCGTAACATACATACAGAATGAAACAATATTGCAAGTAATTGGATCATTGTTGTACTGGTAACCAGAATTTAAATTAGGTATTATTTCTGAGATTGTTGTAAGAAATAATCTATATATAATATATATATCTGTATATATATCAATGAATGGCTGTTCGTAATTCTCGCTAAAATCTGGATCTGTGAACTGGAACTGGAACTGGATCGATTTGACTAATTTTGGTCTTGAATTATTTGTGGAAGTCCAGGGAAGGTTCAAAGGATGAGTAAAATATGATAAAAATGCTAGGAATTTAATAACCATAAAATATTATAAAGAGGAAAGATTTCATTGTTTGTTTCAGGCGAATATGTTCCGTAAACTGTTCTGATTTGGAAAAATATCATTAAGATCCTACATTATCCATGATTTACAAAAGCAATAAAATATATTCAAAACATTAGAGGTACGTGTGAAAACTTTGATAATGTAACCCAAACTGTGAACAGAGTCCTGATCCGAGGCCCGAAATCCTCCGACTACGGTCTCCAAATCCAGGCTAATCATTTCCATGAAGCCCAGCATAAGACTAAACAAATTGAATGGCATGCCACGTCGACGAACATTAAAAGTAAAACCTCTGCCCAACAATGGCCTCCCCGCCCGAAGGCTGCAATTGTTAACACAATTCAAAATTTTATTTTCTTTGTACTGCATGATACCTAAATAACAAGTTCTTGTGATACGTGATGGTGAATAGTCGAGCAACAATCCTTCGAAACCATAAACAATAACAGATAGGCATATTCAATAACAGATAGGCATGTTATTAGGTATACTTTATATAGAACTAGTAGTTGCTACGAATCTATATTTTATCTACACATACAAAAATACAGTACAATACAAATACTCTTTAGAATGACTGACGGATCAACGCATAGCCTTAACCGCTGATCATGGAGATCTGAAATTGTTAGGGTATGTTCCTTGCATACAAAGGCAAACAAACGTAAGCGTCCGATAAGAAAGGATCTTCCGAAATACCCCTAGGGGTGAAAAAGGGAGCAAAGTGCATGGGACAATGCTGTTACATGATCGAATATTAAACAAAAAAAATTACAAACAATATGCTAATTTAGAAAAGCTTCGGATGCTAACTGGCTAGCTAAGCTGGAGAGCTAGCCAGCTAAACGACTGATATTTGTTTTAAATTTAGAAATAATTGTAATTAAAAAAAATATAATTAAAAAAAAACCGTTTAAAATACGGAAATTAAACCTATAATTCTAATTTCATGTATAGGTCACGGCCGCGACGGCTGTCTATTAGTTAGTTAGGGAGCTGCTTAACCAAAGTAAACGTTATCATATAATATGTCATATTACATTTGTAAGTAGTGTAGTTGTGCAACATTCATGGATAAGGATGGATGGATAGGAGTTTGTTACCCCTTCATGCAAAAACTACTAAACGGACTTGAATAAAATTTGGTACAGGGGTAGTTCCGTCACCGCACATCCCAATACAAAACTAGGTGCCACCATCAGCACCTGGATACCTGGCGTTCTTCTACGGTTCGATTTTCACGGTATTTTGTATCTCGTACGTGTAGATTATAGAACGAACTCCCTGCATCGGTTTCCCTAATAGCTATGACATGGGGACCTTTAAGAAGCGGGTCCATAGGTTCCACCTTGGCTGACAACGCATTGGTGATGCCCCTAGTATTGCTAATGTCCATGGACAGCGATGACCACTTACCACCAGTTGACCCGTCTGTTCGTTTTTCTGCTTCAGAAATAATAAAAAAAAAGATTATAGACCAGATTAACACATACATACATAGACTTTTTATCAACACACCACGCGGGCGCAAACGTGGGCGGACCCTAGTAGGATAATAAAATGAGTTACAAGAAGAACTATTTAATATCGATTTATAAATCGAGTTCGACAGATCTATGGCAACCATTCTAGGAAACAGGTAGGTATGCGAATGCCTCGACACCGTAAAAAAAAAGATTTCCTTTGTCTGCCAGTGCCTTTTTTTCGGAAGCGGCACCCACGGGAGGTGTTCTTATTTTATTGGTGGGCTATAAAAAGGATTTCTATGTAAATTGATTCTATTTTGACGACTCAAACACGCCGATTCGAGTTTTCATATTTTATGTCTCGGGATATTTAGATCAAGCTGATTGTGTTTCATTTAAATTATCGTTTCTATTAAAAATAACAAACCACGATGTCCTTCACAAATAGTAAAATAATATTTTAATTAAATTTTAATAAGTATCTTTGGACAACTCACACACGGCCACCTGAACCCAAACTAAGCGTTAGCTTGTGCTATGGTGATCAGACAACTGATAAACATACATATATATTTTTAAATTCATTCTTATATAGATATTTATACCCAGACATAGAAAGAACAGTCCTGCTCATCACAGAAAAGTTTGATCTGGGTGGGAATCGAATCCACGACCTTCAGTGTAGCAGTCCATTTCAATAACCACTAGACCAATCGGGCTGTCAAATCATTATCATTAACTAGCGTCATTATATCGCCATATTAATTTTATACATCATCATCATCGAAATCTTCACTTTTACGTGCCAGAACCACAGTCCACTGATTGCGACTTTGCACACTTAAAAACAGATATGAAGCCGTGAGTACGCAGGTTTCACTTTGTTATTTTTCATCAAACTAAATTATGGGCAGTGAACAAAAAAATGTGGGTGCTTGGGTTCGATCTCTTGTTCGATCAGGATACTAACTTTTAAACCACCAGGCAAACAGATAACAAGTATATGAGGAAGTATATAATTAAAAACAGTAAAGGTATAACAAAAGCGAAAATCACCCAAAAAGGTTATCAATCCATATATGTATATTATACTAGTTTCCGCCCGCGACTTCGTGCGCGTAGAATAGTAAGTTTGGGCTAACGCTAACTTTAACCGGCGACTTCGTTTCCGTCATACATGATTTTTGCGAAACTTTAACCGCTTACGCAGCTCACGCAGCGGAAGCTCTCAATAGGAAAAATATCCCCCGATTTTTAAGATGACATATAACCTATAGCCTTCCTCGTATGGGATACCTTTTTTTTTTTTCGAGGGGGAAACCTTCGAAAGGTGTGCGGCATTTTGGGAGAAGTACCCGACTATGTGGGATTCTTACCCACTAAAACCCCCCCGGTGGCCGGCCTCTGCACTATTATAGGACTCCGGGATCTCACAAGGAACACGACCGGAGC
>DWJZ01002539.1:0-19189 GCA_018249125.1 Asbolis capucinus
AGAGAAGTGTGAATAGACATTTAATAATTTAGTGAGCCTTAGACATCGCCACTTTCCATCAGGTGGGATTGATGTTCAAGCATTAACTTATTCTTAGTAAAAATATGTATGTATATACATACATATATTTCCAGAACCGCCTCGGATATTAGATGACAATTACACGGGGCCATATATAGCTACCGACATGGACTCCGCGTTGGTGGTCCCGTGCCGCGCGCGCGGCTCGCCCAGGCCTTTTGTTGTCTGGTACCATGACGGACATTATCTTGATACAGGTATGTAGATTCCTTTTTCATATATTGTAAACAAACAAAATGTCAAAAAAGTCTTTAAACGTTGATATTATTTTTATTTGTATATTTACACATCTCATGTATTGGAATATTGCAATGTTGGACCTAGGACGTCCCGTTCGAGTAATTCTATAAAAATATAATCAAAGTATCAAACTCGCCTGCCATCTTTTTAAGGAATCTCCTTAAATTCAAATATCGCCAGCGTTAAAAGTCACCGCTTGAATTTTTATTAATCAGACCACAAAATCTTATAAATTACAGATTCCCGTTACACCTCGCTCCCGGATGGCTCACTGGTGATCAACTTCCCGTCGCCGGAGTTGAGCGGCGAGTACAAGTGCCTCGCTAAAAATATCGCTGGGAACGACACTCAGACAGTCAACGTTGAGATATATCGTAAATATGTTGCTTAATTTTAAAAGAAAATAAAAAAAACACTTCATTCAAAATTATACATGATTTCACTCATGAAAGTAGTATATAAATAATTGTTGTAAAAACTTTATGACTAAATAAAATAAAACAAATTCATACGAAATTATTTCCGATTTGACACATAGAAATTGTATGTCTTCTGTTTTTACTCACACACCTCAAAAGGGCATTGGCAACGTGACCTACAATTTTTCACTGACATTCTAATATAACAGTTCTAGCAACTTCGAATCCTTTTATAAAGAAACATTTTGTGCTTGTGTGTGTGAAACAGAGTGCTTTTTTATCCATTGCCATATAAAAAGATTTTTTAAATTTTAACGAACCCCATACAGATAATTTGTGTTTTAAAATGTATGTATGTATATTTCAGCGTATTTAAACGGTATGCAAGGGGAGGAGTCCCGATCGAGCGTGACGCTGGTGGAAGGCTTATCGGCCGCTCTCGACTGCCCCATACGAGCCTCTACCAATACCACATTCAAATGGTACAAGGTTCGATTCCATTTTATAGCCTAACCTCAAACTGTATCCTGTATGTGTATTTACTGTTTTAGCATCACTGATTTGTTTTTATTGGCGACCGTTTCAATCAAAGTCTATTTTAATAATAAAACTGAGTAACAGAGTCAATTCTGTACATTCAATATTTTTTGAAAATGTTGATGCAGGAAGGCTTTGTTAACGATATAGAGACCAAAAAATTTTTTTTTATTTATTGTTTGTCTGCTTGCAAAAACTACTGGACAGATTTTGATGAAATTTGGCATAATTGTAGTTTTATAAGACAGGTTTTACCCCTTGAAATGGCTTTGTTCCCGCAGGATAACAGGTTAAAATTAGTATGGCAATCAATGGACCAACTTAGATGATTTTTTGTAGCTTATGTAAGGACAATGGGTATAGGATAAAACTGCTTTGTTACGTGGGATAATAGGTTAAAATTAGTATGGCAACTCTGCAACTACTGGGGAACTCTTTTTCCGAAGCGAAGCGGGGGCAATTTCTAGTGAACCATAAAAATATTTGAAATAAAAATTGAGATCGATGGCTTGCTATCAAAAATGAAAATAAAAATGGGTTAAAAAATATGGATTTTGTAATATAGCACAAGCAAAATATTTCGAGATCAATAGAAAAATTATAAATTGTTACACATATGTTCCCATCATGTAAAATCATTTAATTAAAAATTCAAGTGTAAAAATATTTGATTCTTGTAAATCTTTCATAGAAGTGGGAAGTGTTTAAAAAAATAGTGAGCTTTTTCACTTTCATTCATTAATATCTAAGTTACCAAAGATCTTAGAATTCAAGGTCATTTACCATCAGATGGGATTCTTGTTAAACATAAATTTATTTTAAATTAAAAACATTTTCAGGATGCGGTATTAATATCAAACGGAACATTAACATTCAGTAACGTGTCTCGTCAAAATGCGTCTACATATGCGTGCGTCGCGTCTAATGTCATAGCGTCCGCATATGCGAACGTTGACGTAATCGTGCAGTGGGCTCCGCGGTTCGTGGAGAACCTTACAAAACATGTGCAAGTGGTGAAAGGACATGATTGGTACTTCGACTGCAGAGTGGATTCTAAACCTAGTGCTAAGGTAATTATAATAAATGGTGTACATGAAATATTTTTTATATGACGATAATGAAGTCAGATTACATTTTTATGAAAAGCGGGTTTTGCAGGGGTACGATTGAAAGGGAAGTTATTACACCCTCTAAGTCGGCAACTCGTCGACGATAGTTCGTTTTACAATTGTGTATTTTGAAAATTTTTATCATGTGAAGGTTTAATTACAATGTGAGGAAACTAATTATAAATTTTATTATAAACAGGTAAAGTGGTACTTCAATTCACAATTGATGCTGGGCGCGGACAAGGACGTATTGAAAATCCTAAACGTTAATCTACACCACTCGGGGACGTATAAGTGCGTGGTCAATAACGACCACGGTACGGTGTTTAGACACTTCACGCTGGAAGTCTTAGGTTATTAATTACTAATATAATTATACTATATAAATACTAATTAATTAATCGACCTATACATCCTGTAATTCAAGCAAAGTCGGTGTCGGATACTAACTACTACCAACTTTTTACCTTTCATCTTTCTATATAAGTCTTTGGACAGGTAAACTATAATCATTATACTACATCGGCTTCTGACCAAGCTAAGAGGGGCTATAAGAGGTTACAGGAGAATCTTTTTTTTTATTTTTATTTTGGCTATAATATTGTGTAAAACACGCACTTTTTCGACAACTTTAGGTATATATCAGAATTCCCGAGGGACAACTCACACTCCCCCCCGTCTCTTCCCCTTGGTACCTTTGTATTATATGATACTTATCTTTATGCTATAATTTTAATATAAATACGATTACACATAAATCTAATTAATTAGGTGACTTATTAAATTACAGTGCCTCCCACTATATCAGAATTTGATGACCTCGATGTTCAACTGATGGAGGGCTCGAGTGCAAGCTTGGAGTGTAACGCGAGGGGCTCCCCAATACCAGAAATCAATTGGATTTTCAAGTATGTTCATGCTTTGTTTTATATACATATACGTTTTTTGTATCTTATTTTGCATCGAGTAGGTATTAAATACACTATTATTCACACTTAATATACTAACAGGTAATATGCAAGGAATTTCTTTACCTTTTTTTCTATGGCAACTTTTCGAAACGGTGGTAGAAAGATGTTCGAAATTTGTAAATGCATTGCAAATATAGTAAGATGAAATGATGTCACTTTAAAAGGCGCCTTGCCTGCGCTGTGTTACTAAAAATTGGCCTACATGTAATCCACACTATTTATCTCTGGGTCATATTTTAATCAATATTTTTTCCGTGACAGAAAAAACATCCATGCATTTTCACAACTATTCGCATTTCTAGTAGAATTTATGTAAAAAATGTACACTACAGCAACTCAGACTGGTCTCAAGTGAACTCATCTCTCACCGTGGCCCAAGTGAGGAGCGAGAGCGCGGGTTTATTCATGTGCACGGCACGAAACGCAGCTGGTGGCGCGCGGTTGTTGTATCGTGTGGCCGTGGTCACGCCGGCAGGGGTCGCGGGGGTGCGGGCTGTGCACGGGGGCGACATCACGGCTGTGGTGGACGGCGTAGAACTAGCTGTGAGTACTTTCGTAAACAAAGTAAGAAAGAAAAAACGTTTATTAAAAACATGGAATATGCACAATATTATAGATCATACTAATATGAATACACAGCTAAGCCGATATATTAACTATGTTTTTTTAATTTAAACAAGGTTTATTAAAATATTTAAAAACACAAGCTTTAATTACAGATCCATAATATAAAGAAATACACAAAATTTCATAACTGTATCGTTAACCTTTGAGGAGTTCCCTCGTCTGGAGCTAATCCTGAATGTAGTATCATGTTATGCTTTTCCTAAAAATGTATTTTTATCGGAACTAAAACAGTATGCAAAATTCCAGCTCGGTAGTGTAAGAGGAAGTGGGGCTTATTAAGCTTGCAAGATTTGACACGTACCAAACAAATATAATAACATAAAAATATGCACTGCAAGTTAAATAAAAGCTTGTGAAAACTATTTCGTAAATAAAAATTAATTAGTATACAGCCGGCCGCTTGGTCCAGCGGTTAATGACCTGACTGTGCCATAGGTTGTGGGTTCGATTTCCATCCAGAATAAACTTTTCTGTGAAAATATCTACATAGTATGAATGTATGTATTAAAAGATATACATATAAGTACGACTATGCATAACAGTGGACGAAAAAATGCGTATACATAGTTTGGGATCAGATGGCAGTGTGTGAGTTGTCCTGAGATATTTATTTATTTTTACAGCTGGGTAGCGATATCAGAATAGCATGTCAGGGCAAAGGCACCCCTCTTCCTACAATACGATGGTCTAAGCACGGGAACATGATAAGCGAGAACGACAAAGGGATCGGATACGCGGATTTAGTGCTAAGAAACGTTACTGCTAGTACCGCGGGGATGTATTCGTGTATTGTTTCTAACGAGGGCGGGTTGGACGAACGAAAGGTCAAAGTAGACATACTAGGTTAGAATGATTTTATAGTAAATCTATACTGAACTATCGATATTGTTATAAATACGAATTATAAAAACGGTAGATTTAGAAAAATAATAAAGTAAAATAATATAAACATATTATTTTCCAGAACCACCTCGAATCTTCCAAAAACTATTCCAAAACGTTAACTCTTCAGATAACGTTATAAATATGGAGGTTCTATCTGGTCAGCCATTTTACTTACACTGCCATCCTTCCGGCACCCCTCTACCAGAGGTATACTGGTTCAAGGATGACGCGCCTCTGAGGCTGTTCGATGATACTATGGTGTCCACGGAATATGGGGAGACACTAGTGGCCAGTGCGGCCCGATATGACCAGTCCGGGAATTATACTTGTGTTGCGAGAAATAAAGTTGGGAATACCAGTGTTATTTATTTGGTGGATGTTTTGGGTGAGTGTTTGAGATCGTTATGGACATGTTTTAAACTAACAAGGCGTATTATTATCGATTTAAAAAATAGTCTTGGTATATCGAAATAAGGTCCTTTCTTACCACAATAAGTCGGTTCCTAAGCATTTTCATTTATAAAACAAGTGACATGAAGAATGATGAATTGAATAATGAAACGTTCTCTGCTCTCCGCTCTCTTTGAACGGTTCCTCAGGCATTCATCCATTACCGGAAATTCCGGAAAATCCGGAATTCCGGAAATTAATCTTTAAACAACATGGCGCATGTTGAAATCTGTCTGTAATTACATGCTGTACCACCGAAACTAGCCGAATAGCAATGTATTCAGATACTGACGAATTGTTAAATATTTAAACAGCTCTATTATGTACATAAGTTATAAACATTCCAGTGGCTCCCCCGCAGCTGAAGGACAGCTTACGCCAAGTGGTTGTGCACGCAGGAGGCACCCTAAACGTGACGTGTCCGGCGGAAGGCCGCCCGCCTCCCTACGTGGCCTGGATCAAACAACCGTACACCGAAGTCTCCGACAATCTACCCAGAGTCTCACTGCTCAACGATAACTATACATTGGTAAGTACACTTTCACATCACAAATGGCAAAAAGCTGGCCAAATAGTTCAAAGGACTGATAACCGTCGAGAAAGATAGGTTCAGGAATGGAAACCATGTCTCGGAATTTACAGGTAGACCCATAATTTGAAAAAGACAGCGGCTTCTGCTGCAGTAAACGTCTGGAGACTAAGTCAATGTTATTTTATATATTTTATTAATATAATCTTAATTACTAATTATTACAAATACATATAATATTATTGGGCTAAGAAATTACTATGTTCAACGTGGTGGTTTTTAAAAAAAAAACGTGGTGGTTGTCATCCACTTTTGTTTACAAGTATTATCATGATGAGAGCGTCAGACGAAAGAGATGTCATGAAAACTATATTGGACTTATCCATATCAATACTAATGTTATAAATGTGAAAGTATGTTTGTCCGTCATTCACCTGGAAATAGAGGGAAGGAATGTTTTTATATTGATATAGATACACAAGTATCTCCATATAAAAATATTCCGATACAGACCAACAGACCACAAGGTCTGGAGAGTGACATAGGCTACTTTATCGATACTGGTGCCACGCGAGCTATGGGCGAACCCAAGTTCTGGTAATAACTCCACAGTTGTCATAACGAATGACCTTGGATGACGATGCCCATTTACCATCAGAATTAAAATTTTAGATGTAAGTAATGTAATGTAGATGTCTTTGATATCTTCAGGTAATAAATGAAGCGCAACCTTCAGACTCCGGAAATTACTCGTGCATAGTAACAAACAAAGTGGGGACTACAGAAATAGTGTTTGATGTGACCGTAGCTAAAGCACCATCCATTGCTGGCAACGTAGGGAACAGCACAGTTGAACAACACCTGGTTCCCTTGCGACGCAGCCTTGTACTGAAATGTGATGTTAACGGTTATCCTGTGCCGAAGATATCCTGGTTAAAGGTATGTTAGCTTTTCTATGTGATAGTAGAATGCGTGGTTGAATTTTCGTTATAGTTTCAAACCAACTTGTAATAATTTTTATTGTATTATTGACTATAGAGAAAAATACCAGAATAAGTTTAGTCCATTGAAAACTTACATTTAAGTTTGCGTAAAGAGGACGCTATTTAGGGGGGTAGGGGTTGTATAAGATGAACTTAAGTATGTGGGGTCGCCACCCTTGTCCCCCGGCCGTTTTGGAATAAAGGTTTCGCGCTGTATCTTGTAGACTAGCAATGTTACAAAAAAAATGTAGCAAAGTAAATTATCTATATCTTTATTCTTATTACTTTTTATCGTAAAGTGGAACCGGGTCAATTTCGGAGCGGGTGTAAAGCCCGAATAAATTCTTGATAATAAACAACTTTGTAGTGGAAAATTCGTTGAAAAACCTTTTATTAAATTGTTCCGGTGTTATTTTATTATTAAAAGACCAGGAAAAAGTTGTCCCAGATGAAAATTTTGCTAAAAATTATCAGTTTTAATTTATAGCTTTTTCATTTTCCATTTTACCATAAAAAATAATAGAAAAAGAGTTGTAACCATTAACAACTCTGAGTCCGGCTGTAATTGTGTTCAGGACATCCAGCCGGTGAGCGAGCCGTCAGTGCAGCGTTTGCTAGGGAACAGCCTGGTCGCGATCTGGTCTGTGCGCGTGCGTGACGCCGGACATTATATCTGCGTTGCGGAGAACGACGCCGGCACCGCGCATCGCCGGTACCACGTGCAAGTCACCGGTATTTAAAACATTAAATAAAATCGCTTAAATTACCACTGTTCTGTGTAAAAAAACATTTGTATTGACTTCGATATATAAATTGGCGAAATATTTTCTGATGCCCAATATACATACTTTCCCATCCAGAACAAATTTCAGTGATAAATTCCCATTCAGAACAAATTTCAGTGATAAATTAAAATGTTCGTTCTATGTTGGGTGTAACATTATGGTGACCCCAACGAAGATGTGCTTACCGAGTATTCGACACACGGGAGACCTTGTGGCGACAAGCTCGATTTCTTTCTCTGCGCTTAATTCATAATACTAAGAGAAATATGTACTTTTTGGACAACTATTTCGATTACCAGGGGTAATGGAGTTTTTGTTTTTTTAAATGAATGTAACCCGACTAAACTTAAACTCCTGAGATTGGTAGGAACTGAGCATTTTATAATACTCTGTGGTTCCTAGTGCCAGGTAAGTGGAGCAGCTGGTCTCAGTGGGGCTACTGCAACGTGACGTGCGGCACGGGATACCAGACCAGAACCAGATTCTGTCACTATATAGACGATGACAATAATACTATCGGTAAGCTATATTATAGTATCTTTAAGACTTTATTTTTCTTCCCAAAACTTGGGGGAAATTAGTACGTTAATTTACAGACAAAATACGTAGCTACTATAGCTTGCTTAGCAAATCAAAACATATGCACATTATCCTGATAATGTATTATAAGGTAATAAGATCTTAAATATCATTGCCTATAAATAAATAACATAAACTTAGGTAGTGTAAACCGGAACAATAAAAATCCGTTAGAAAAAAAACCCGGTTCCTAATATATGAATTACAAAATTACTTTTCCCGACCTAAACTACAAGTATCATGCATTCTTGACTTTCAATTACTCATGTATGCTAAAGTATGGAATGATAATTTTTACCGATGAATGAAAGTACGTGTTAATGATGTTTCGCAGATAAATCCACTAAATCAGACACGATAATATTGGACGAGTCTACTTGCAAGGGACTCGTATCGGACAGGAGGAAGTGCCAAATGCCTTCTTGTGCGGTATTTCATATTATATTTATTTAATTTCTAAATAAGCAGGATACAGGTACATGTCATTGATTTTTAGATAACTATAGTTCACATGTCAGTGATAGACAACTGATATGTTTAGTGCAACTAGGGTCCGCCCGCGGCTTCACCCACGTGGTATGTTGATAAAAAGTAGTCTATTTGATATTCCAGACTATAATCTATCCCTGTGAAAAATTTCATTCAGATCCGTTCGTTAGTGTCTTGCGTGAAGGAGTAACACACATTTATCTATCCATTCTCACAAAATTTCGTATGCTCTAGGCCTATGAGAGATCTGTGCTCATTAGTGAGCCATCAATGGGTTAAAGCCATAGCTATAATGCAGGATGATCTGAATGTATCCCGATGGTCGGTGTGGTCTCGGTGGGGGCCGTGCTCCTCCACTTGCGGTGAAGGCACGCAGGCGCGCGCCAGGCGCTGCAGGCCAGGAGCAACGGGTGCTGCGGCTTGCGTGGGAGATAATGTGCAGGTTTTGAAATAAAGATATAATAAATACTACATTAATTTAATGTATGAAATTGTATTATTTTTGTGCAAAGTATATTGTATTGCATTTACAACATACATAAATAAATGCCTATTGGTACTAACCACATGTTAGTAACCCAGGAATATGTTCGTTGCTCGCAGAGGTCGCTTAACATCAGGTGCTCGTTTGCATGGTTATAATGTAAAATAACTGTATACTCTAAAAAAATATAGTTCATATATTTTTTACTAATATCGTCGCGGATACTAAACATATTAAATGCAAACGGGTACTCATGATATTTTATTAATATACCGATACTAGGGTCCAACCGCGGCTTCGCCCGCATGGTATGTTTAAAAAAAGGAAGATTTAAAATGCTTGTTTAGAAGCTATACGCGTAGAAGTTTCTCGCGTAAATTCCGATCCCGCGGGATTTTTCCGGGATAACATCTATCTTATATGTTAATCCAAGTTACCCTCTACGTGTGTGCCAAATTTCATGAAGATTGGTTCGGCAGTTTTTGCGTGAAGGAGTAACAAACAAACAAACATAGAAACTTTCGCATTTATAATATTAGTAGGATTTCGTCCCAGTTGCATGGGTCATGGTATAAACAGATCGTGAGTACTCGTTTGCATTTAAAAACAAAACTTTTATAGGTGTTTTAAAAATACAGAGAAGAGATAAATTTTGTATTTGATTAAAAAAACGTTAAAAAATCGTTTACTGTTTATAAACACATATTTCTCACAGTATGTTTTGTCTAGATCCGAAAGTGTCCCGACCTGCCAAAATGCGATTACTACAAATACTCCGACAATACAGAGTCCAATGAAGTTCTCAACAATCGAGAGAATAGAGAAATTATCGTGAGTATTTGAAGTTTTATTTTATATAGCACTCGTTTCCGTACGCGGTTTGCTCTTGTGGTATGCTGATAACAAGTTATTGGAGACTACGATATATTAAAACGCCCAGTGCGCTGTTCGTTTAAAGTTGAAAATTTTCCATGAACAAGATATTCGGTTAAGATTTATTCTATTTATTTGGGGATTCTTTGTGTTTATCATTTTACATTAAAATGTGTTAATTAATGGGTGTTTGTTTATTTTACTGTGAAGTCAAATCCATACGCACCAGAAGCTGCGTTTGAGACGCAGCCTAAGGTCATTGACCTGGAAAGCTCTCCTCACAAGGATGTTTATGCTACTCCAGGTAATTCAAATATGTACTTTATATATTTTTATCAATTTTCCGACAACTACAATACACTTAAATTTTACTTTTTAATCTATAATGGTGAATATTGACATCGATTTTATATTTCAACGTTCCTGTCGCATTTGCTAGTAATCACACCAGAGGAGAAACTGGTGCGGATTCAATTCTACTCGGTTATATGTATATGTGAGCTATGATTATTTCAGAATTATAAATGTATTAATTAACTAAACTTCTTGGGAGTTCTTGCCGCTTCTTCCAAAACCATTCACCGTAGGTATTTGCTAAAGCAATGACGTAGGTTGAACTTCAAAAAGAGTTCGTATAAACCAACTTTGAATAAATATTTTCTTATTATGATTTGATTTCCATTAGTGTTGTCCATGTGGAATCTTATCGTTGGCGTATGAGTGTGTAATTATTTATTGTCAGCAATGTACCCACAACAACCGTACTACGAGGTGAGGGTGAGCAGCAACCTGGACCTGAGCGACAGAGGGCGTTGCGAGCCGGGGTACACGCACCACGACGCCGACGACTCCTGTCATGGTAACATGTGATAACTGCTTTATATATTTTTTAAAAAGCTTTGTTTACGTTTAATTCTGTGAAACAAAACAAAACGCATGAAAATAAATCTTAATACATTTTGAATTATAATCGCAGTCGTAGTCATATAGTCGTTATAAGCGCAGTCATATTTGAAGCAAATAAGTCAAATAATACTCCTCGGGATTGAAATGCAACCGCACATTATGTAAGATAGAGATCTATATTACACAATAGTAACTTGTTTCGCTTAAGAAAAAAAGCTTTCACTTGATTTATCGGAAAGATCTTTTTTCACTCCTAACTTTATTGGAGAAATATTTTTCGAAATCAGTTTTTGTGTTTATCCAAAATAATAAATAAATATCTTTGGACAATACGAAGAAACAAACAAATTCTCTTTATGCTGAGTGGATGTAACATACAATTGTTTAATTTTTTAGATATAGACGAGTGTCTAATAGATACGAATCAGTGCCACTCTACACAAGTGTGTGTGAACACGCTGGGCGGGTACCGCTGTTCGTGCCCTGCGGGGTACATGTCTTTGGGGGCTGGACAACGATGTCTCGGTGCGTTATATCTTAAAACCCAAAATTAATAATTAAATCCTCGATATTGCAGCCAATTTTAGCTCTATTTAAAATTGTATTATTAATTACTTTAAATTTATGTGTTATTGTTAATTATATTATATTCGTGCAGAAGCTATCGTCATTAATGTCAATTTTCATATTGAAATGATCAGTACTTTATTTGGTATTAGCTGCATATAATGAAATTGTTATCTACGAATTTTTTGGTCTTTTTGGGTCACAAACGTTATGAATTACTGCTAATATTACTTTTTCGTGTTCCACAACAATGTTTAGTATTGATACGTATATTCAGTGGGCCCAATGGTTAGAGACCATTTTCGTTAGCTGTGTATGTTTCAGATATGAACGAGTGCCAGATGGGCTTGGCGCAGTGTGAGTTCGCGTGCGTGAACGTGGTGGGCGGGTACGTGTGCGCGTGCCCCAAGCATCTTCGACTGCACGTCGACCGACATCACTGCGTCGCACGTCTGTATCTAAATCGATAAATTTATATATATATATATATATATATATTTAACTTTTCAAAATGTCGATTTTTATTTAGATTAGCGCAATAAATGTAACTTCATCACGCATTTTTTTCTCCAAACAATGACGATTGGAAGACAAAAGTGACAAAGCGACATTTACTAAATTTTAAAGGTAATGTCATCTAAAGTCTTAAGGCAAAATCATATATTTAGAAACTAAAGACATTAATTTTGTGTTGTCCCATTAACGCAATGAAATTTAAAGTCAAATTATTTATTTAGAAACCAACAGCTCACTTAATGGAAAAATGTTATGATTTCATTGTAAGTTTTTTTTACAGCTGCGCTGTATCAGACGCCGCTGACCTTTGACGAGTCGTACACGGAAGAATATCTCAGCACGACCCTCGAACATCCTGCGCGCTATACTAAAATGTCCAGACAGTAACCTTGTAACAGATTGTAACCGAAACATTTACTCTATTAATCAATAAGTTAGTACTTGTCTATGATTTCGCCTGATGGTAAGTGGCGATATGGTCTTTGATAGTAAAGCTCACTAACTTAATAAAAGTCTATTCATTCTTAACTTGATAGATTCACATTGTAATTTGACGTGAATACCGACGTGGTCTATTTGCAGTGTTGCCCAGTACAAATGTACGTTTTAATAGAAAAACAATATTGTGCGTTTAGATAAATTTAATCCTTTAAGTATTTAACTTTTTTTAATAACTGTAGATTTTTTCCTGAACACTATTTCGTCACTTTTATACTTAATAAATATGCGAATTCTTTAGTGGTATTTTTTATTAATGTTATTGTTTTTTTATTTTATTTTTGTTATTTTTACATTATTTTATAATTCATTTTTGTACCACGTTACAGTAAACTTATGTATATTTATTCTAATATATTCTTACTATATCTAATGTGTTTTTTGCCTTAATTCCAATTTATGTCCTGCTACAAAATGTGCTATCTGGCTTGAAGGACCAGATAATAAATATTATTTAAGCCTGTCTCAAAATATACAAATCCGTACTATCGTTATTAGTATTGCATTGAAATAATTTTGGCAATGACACAAATTTTTAGAAAAATTGCAACTACACGCAGAAATAAAACTTATTTTTTCTTAAAATACGTCTAAATAATCTAAGTTGTCAAGCTTTAATGAAAGGTGGCTTACGCTAATTTATTGAAACGGCCAAATTTTAGGTAAAAAATACCGCGAAAAAAATTCAGACAAACTTGAAATAACGTTGTTATCTTCCCCTCTTTTACCTCGGTCGTCCAGCCGTGCTAAGAGCGGACGCCAGTGCCTACCGGACATTATTGGGAACAAAAAAAAAACAAATACTGTCAGTTATTGAAACTACACGTCACGGTAAACCTGCGCTCTCCAGAAATTAACTGATATTAAGTTAAGTGATGTTAAGGTTAATAAACGTAATTAATTACGTCACAATTGTACAAAACTAAGGAATCAAATAAATTGTGATAATAAGAGTGGCCACTCGAAATAATAATTTATGTAAAGTAAGTGAAAAGTGCCGGCACGAGTAGAGCAGATAATCGGACCTTTGCAAGTTCTTTCTTCCTTTTATCCTCCTTTTCTGATTCCACAAATTGATGATGATGATAATTCCTATTTGAAGTTGAACCAGCGTCAACAGAGGTTATTTTTTTATTTTTGTATGGATTTTGTATAGATAGTTAGATTTTCATATTTTGGGCGAGCTTTGTTTATGTGACTAATAGTGATTAAACATTAATAAATATGGAGGCTATTACTAGGTGTGTTTTTAAACTCATATCGTCGCGTGTTCCACAACAGTGTTCGTGTAATTTTATATAACTCCGGTACTTTTATTTTCAGTGTGTTATTGTTAAGTTATTATCGGCGGTAGACGCTCCGTGCCGAATATTTTCTTTATAGGGGCTCGCTTTGGGTCCAGCACTCTCTCGTCATTCTTTCGTGGAATATTTCTGGAAGAAAACACCAATATTTGAAAAAAATATAAATTCTTTTTCCATTGAATTGTATTATTTTTATTTTTCAATAAAATTCTGATAACCATAGTCTATTAGAAATTTGTTACTTGGCATAAGTCCATAATACATATTTGATGAACAACTAAAAAGAAATCTTAAATTAATATTTTTAAGGATGAAATTTTGTTTCAGTGAAATAAATGTTTTTATTTACTACTTACTGCCAATAACTTCCGTTCCGCTGTAGACGCATTATATTGTTCTGGCATATCATGAGCTCGTTTTGCAAATAGGTGCGTTGGTCGTTCACGCGAACGAATAACTGAAAAATAAACAATATAAAGAGATTTTAAATTGATGTGTACGATTCGCAACTTGCGAACTATTCTTCTTAGTAATTTAGAACTGTGGAGAGATGGAAACTTTTTCAAACGGACCTAGTCGCAGGGAAAAGCTGGTTACAGCTAGTTAGCAAGGTAAGTGGAATCAATGGGTTTTAATTTGCTAATCTACGATTAGTAACTTTCTCAATCCTTTCTAAGATGGTGGTGCGTGGTGTAGTGGTGTTTACCTTAGATTCGGAGTCCAAACGCCACTCTTTGCTGCGCAGAGTGCTGATCAGATCGGTCTTGAGTCTTTCGAATCTTTTAACTGTACGCAGCAACTCAGCCTTGAAAACAAATACTCGTATTAGATTTTTTACATTTTTTATAAAGTTATACATAGTTATTAGTTGATAATATATCTGATACCAACCGAGGCCGACTTTACGTGCCCTCCGATGTACGGAGGAACTCAAGTTATTTTGCTGCTGGCGGTCAACCTTCAACCATCCAGTTGTTGAGGGAACTGTTGACCTTATATAAAGCCTAGGACCGGCCATGTGTGGAATACTGCAGTCACATTTGGGCAGGTGCTACCAAATCTCACCTCTCAGCCTTTGGAGTCGATGGAGAGGCGTGCTAAGAGGCTCATTAATGAAAGCCTTCAGCACAGGCGCAGGGTAGCCAGCCTCTCGATTTTCTATAGGGTACATTTTGGAGAGTGTGGGCAGGACTTGTTCGAAATTATTCCTCCATCGAACAACCCGGCGTAAGGCTGGTATCCACCCTTATGTTGTGAACATCCCGCCTGTTCAAACGACACGGTTTATGCGTACTGCGAAGGATTGGAATAACCTGCTTTCGTCGGTGTTCCCGCCCACGTAAGTATGATATAGGGATCTTCGAGAGAAGAGTGAATAGGCATTTACCTTAGACATCATCGCCACTTTTCATCAGGTGGGATCGATGTCAAACATTAACTTATTCTAAGTAAAAAAAAAAGTTCCCAGCTTGGCCTGGAGTGCATAATCGGCTTATCAGTTAAGTACAACCGACACAAGTGGCCTGATTATGACCGCTATAAAAGTGAAATGCAAATAATAAATAAGGCTCTATTGGGTCACTTACAGGAGTAAGGATATCTAAATTTATGTTCAGGTCGTCATGTTTCAATTTGCAATCTGAAATAACGAAATATAACGTAAAAGAGTATATACAATAATTGTAGCATTTCAGATAAAAATGTACTGGTAAAAATTGTCATTGTACCCCAATAGATGTCGTTACTCACCAGGGCCGCAGACTTTAGCGCCCCTTATCTTGTCCTTTAAAATTGGAAGCTGTTGTCGCAATGTCTCAACTGCCTCTAATAACTGCTTGTGCCTTGCGCTTTCCCGATGGAGGTCATCATCGTGGTCCCACGCGTAATCGCTTTTACGTAATTCATCTTGCATACAGACGATCTGTTTTTCAAGCTCCCCATTTTGCCAAGCTGCTGCTTCTCTGTGACAAGTGTTTTAAATGTAAAAACCAGAAACACATATAATAAAACGTGTGTTTATACGTGTCGAATAAATTAAAAATATATTTTTAATAATATTAAATATATTTTAAATATAATTAAATTAAAAATAACGTTAACGGAGCTAGTTAAAAAGAATGGACGCCGTATTGGGCCGATCTCGACGACGTTCGGTGCATATTTCTGAGTATATATTGATGATTTGATGCGTAGCGACGCGCGCCGGGTACAGCTAGTTTTAAATTTAATTTATTCGCACTCTTGATTTTCATGATTTTATGGATCAATTTTAGACGTCGCTGTGCGCGCGGGCATATTATTTATCTCTCAATTTTTTCCCATACGCGCCAAACGAAACAATATATGACACTAATTTGATCTGAATGATCATAATAAATTATTATTTTTTGGCTAACATTCAGTAAGACCAAAAAAATAGTTGTGGTCTATCTCATAGACTCGAATAGGTTCGAATCCTAATGGTTCTAATTTTTTCACCCCAGTTCATGAAACAATTTCGTCTTCTAGAAAATACTAAGCGATAGTCCTCGCCTGGGCTTAAAACTTTATTATTAATCTTGGTTATTTTCAACCCTTGACGCAAAATACCTGCAAGTTTTTTCGTGTTCTAACTCGGCTTTCAAGTTTTCTAATTCACTGTCATTCATAATTTCACTTTTTAGATATTTAATGCAATCGTTAGCGTAGCAATAGAACTGAGTTTGCTGTTGTTAGAGGGAATTAGGTTTATTTATTGATTTAACAGACATTGGCAACCATGAAACATAATTAAAGTGTTAGTATGATAAATATAATAGTTACAAAGACCTAATATTATTTAGTCCCTATATCGTTATTCTATTTATTGATTTGTAAAATATTAACAAACAAAAACGAAGAGCGAGTTTTAGGTGGATATTTTAGGAAAAAATAATTTTATATTTTCTATTATGGTAACTAAAATGATTTTATATGGCAGGTTCTTGCAATATTTTCAGACGCCAATCTCCATAGAATAACGCTACTCCTACCGGAGAAGAATGACGGCTGAATACATTAAAAGTTAAAACAAATCTCAAAAGCATCTTCTTAAACAAACCCATACATTATTTCGTATAGAAGGAAATTAAAAAAAGATTTTTTTATTTTATTTTTATTAACTACAAGGAACTAGACATTTTTACTTAATAGAAAACTCGATAGTCTAATTAGGAGCAGACTTCAATTTGCTTTTAAGTAATTATGCCGTGTACCTTGTAACTTGAAATAAAATAATGAAGAAACTAAATAAAACTTACTATATAACAATTCTTTAAAACAAAACACGGTTAAAGCAGTAAATAATAGTAAGCGGATCGGTCGGTTATAATAGAATTAAAATTTATGTAATAAACAGCAGTACATACAACAAGGAAAATTTACCACACACAAAACAAATTAAGTTTCATTCAATTCAGTATGGTGGTTTCAGTCACAATGGTTTTGTCTAAACTTTAACTTATTGGCACGTGGGAAATCACCTTTTTCCTGGAATAAAATAAAGTCTTTGTTATGAGGAGAAGAAAAGGTTTTAAATAAAATATAACAGAGTATCTATTTTTTTTTCTTTAATTTTTGTAACCTGTAAATTATTTTTTCTAAAAAAGTTAGAAAAATATTACTTGTCAATTTAATAATTTATGGTCACGAAAAGCACAGCGCAGCAAAACAAAACACAATACAACACGTTTAGTTTTTGAATTTTATTTTGTATATGCTACTACGTAACAATTAACAGTTAATTTTAACTTATACGAATAGGATTATAGTATTTTTTAATTAACCCATCCTGAACAATCCCGAATACAACACAACACATCACTTTCTGTTTCGTGGAACACAATTTTTGTATTTTATGTTGTACATGCTTATTAACCCAACTCATCTCTCAATTTAGGGGCACAGCTTATGAAACACGTCACAACGCAACGCAACAAAACACAACACTTTATTGGAACCATCAAGGACCTATTAGAAGCTTGGAAAGAGGCTAAATTACAAGTTGAGGGTGAGATGGAGGACCATCTACGTCGAGTTCTGAATACAAATATAATACATACATTCGAGGAGATGATTCAGTTCTCTGTCAAATTTATGCTTGCCTTAATTCTAGACCGTTATGCTTTATTGATGATACCAATTCAGAAAATAAAAATGTACTAACCCCGGGCACTTTCTAATTGGAGAAGCACCAGTTACTATACCGTCGCCAGATTATTAAAACGTTTCACTAAATAATCTATCATGCTGGCAATACATTCAGTTGTTTGAATTTTGGAAGGCTTGGCAGCAAGACTATCTTACTAGACTTCAGCAAAAACCTAAATGGAATTTAAGATTGGCCAGATAGTTCTTATTAAGACAGACTTCCTACCACCTGGGAAATGGCTTCTTGGTCAAATTGTAGACAAGCACCCTGGACATTATGGCATAACGCGCGTCTACAGTGTGAAGAGCAGATCAAGTATAGTTAAAAGAACGATATCAAAATTATGTCTTCTTCCATTTGATACAACAACTTAAAAGAATTTTAATTATTTGCAATTTGATTAAGAGACATATTATTTTATAGGGACTCATACTATATTTTGTAATTTTCATTAACAGTTCGTAAAGGAATAATTCTATCGAATAACTTATCAATGTATTGTACAACTTGATGTAGTTAAAGATTATAATGTACAATTTTGTAGATTAAAAGTTTAAGATATAAATTTATGAAGTTAAATTTTTGTAAAAGGTCTTATAGCCCTTTTGGTGGACAGTATGTTCAATTCAAATGTTTGTTAGTAAGATTGGTACGAAGTAAACCACTGCAAAGGCAACACGTGTATATTTCTTTTCCATCGATCTACATACAGTTCATAACCTTAATGCGCGGAACAATTTCTATAATAAATAAACAAATTGGATAATAATTCTTTTAAAAGTGAATTCCATTCCACAATGAATATTTAAGAAATAAATAAATTTAAATTAAATTATTTCATTTATTATTAAATTTTTAATGATGTCAAAGACGTATAACATCTCACGCGCGTACACGCACTCATTTTTTTTACATACAAAATTTGTACTGTGTACGAATGAGACAGATTGTTTTGAACGGATAATAGAGACATAAAATTGAAACAAAAATACCATAGACGTAGTAGCTCGTCTATGGAATAGACGTAATTTACTAAAGTAAACGAATATGAAAAATACACGAGAATTAAATTAAAATATCAATGTCAAACAGACTCAAATGTCAAATCAGCTAGGTACGTTAAACTACCTATCGGAATTATGTTCCAACTAACTCACACGAGTCTCCGCTTCCCTGCCACCTGCTGGTG
>DWJZ01002540.1:0-19188 GCA_018249125.1 Asbolis capucinus
ATTACACACCCAGACACACAGAACAAACATTCCTGCTCATCACAGAAAAGTTTGACCTGGGTGGGAATCGAAGCCACGACCTCCGATGGTCAGGTTCACTAACCACTAGACCAACCGGCCTGTCAATGTATACATATGTATGCATTAATTATTAACTTCAGTTTTTGTTACACCGACCCCAAGTTTTCATCAGCACCGGGATTGGCTGAAGGTGCCTTATGGCTTTAAGGCCGTCCATTGTAACTAATTTGAAGTGCAATAAATAGTAAAAAAACAGATAATGAATTGAAATCAATGTAGTATTCTAATTTTAAAATAGTTTTTAACATAAACCAGTAGTTTCGAAGCCTCAACTCAAACAATCAAATCTTGCGTTTATAATATTAGTATAATATATCCCTGGTGAAGATATTCTGTATCGCCCAGGTTGATCACATGCAGTGTATCACAGGATGGGGCCACTTGCCTCTCAATTGCTGTTGACCTCTGATCCCCTGGCCCCTAGGGCTTCGCAATGAACTGTGTTGTCATTCCGATTGAGTCTTGCGAACATTTGCAACTATTGCAGCTTACTTGCAATACATATATCTATAAATAAGTGTATATATATATACATATGTTTATTAGTTTTCTGATCAACATAGTACAAGCTAATGCTTAGTTTAGTATCAGATGGCTGTTTGTGACTTGTCCCGAGATATTTATTAATTACTAGCTGTACCCGGCGCGCGTTGGTAAGCATAAATTCCTCAACATATACATATATATAAATTATCTTTTATCATTTCAGAGTCTATAAAGAACAAACAAACTCGAAAACATTCATTTTTATACAAGATATATGTAGATATTTGAAATTCAAATTTATTTTTTACAAACATATGTACATTAGGCTGTTTCTTCATTGCATCTTATCCGGTGGGATAAGTGGCTGAGCATGATCTCATCACACAGGTCTAGGTCATAGTCCGCCACGCTGGCCAACCGTGGCCAAGCTACAAAACGCACGAGAATTCTCAAGAGTAACATCAGTAAACAAAACATCGTGAGGAAGCCTGCATGCCGGGGAGTTTGCACTCAAAGGTGTGTGAAGTCTGCCAATCTGCACCTGGCCAGCGTGGTAGACTATGGCCTTAACCTTCTCATTCAGAGAAGAGGCCCTTGCTCAATTGTGGGCAGTGATGGGTTGAGGTGATAAGGGTATTGTATTTTTAAATATTTTAATAAAACTTGCTATTGACTTTATAAGTTATATAGCTCATACATTAAACTTTTCGATAGCATTAACAGAGAATAACAAACATGCAAATATTTAACATGTTGAAATATCTTTCTATCAACAGCTATCAAAACAAATTGAAAGTTTAAAAGACACTGATTGATACGTAATAACCACGATGACAAATACGACATTAGTTAGACCGTAGAGTGCCGAAGTTCTGGGAAGTAGAGTCTGTAGAGTTCGGAGACTTGTAACTCTAACCGACGTGTAGAGTCGCTGCAAATTGTTAGGAGCAATGTGCTGTAACAAAGCGCCTTGCTCTACATTGAGCTGTTACGTATTAATATTATAAACGCGAACGTAACTGTGTCTGTTGGTTTGTCTCTGTTACTTTTCATAAATACACTATAATCCGATTCTGATGAAATTTAGTACTAGGGTAAAATAAAAATTGAAATTATGTTTTTTTTAATAGATTTTTTTTTATCACCGAATTTATACAAACTAGAGTCTGCGGAGTTTGGAGACTTGTAAAGTCGTTACAGAGCCGACGTGTAGAGCCGACGTGTAGAGTCGTTACAAATAGTTCTTTTTTATATTAAATAAATTAGTGCTTGACCACAATTCCACCTAGTGCTAAGCAGCGATATATTCTAGTTGCTAAAGCGCGCTAATTTAACAAAAGCCTATTCACTTTTGATTTCAAGATATATTAGGACCAGTGTGCTATAATAAAACGCTCTGCTCTACATAGAGTTGTTACGTACAAGAAAGTTATTATAACTGAATTTTACTTACACTTTTAAATAAGTTGTGCGGTTTACGGTGATGTATTCCACTTAAATTAATAAGTATTTGTAAGCGCGTAGAAGTTAAGAGTATTTTTATTGCGGAAAAATATCATTAGCGTAATTTATTGAGAGGTTAAATTATAATTTGATAACCTTGTTTTTTGTTGTTTTATTAAAAAAATCCTTAATCTATGCTATATTACGGGTACTCTCAATGTTTTTCGCGCCAATATTTCAACTCAGTTGCATGGATCATGGTCCCGGAAAAGTGCGGTGGCGATGAGAAACTTTTGACAGATGACAGATGACAAGTGACACTTGACATTATACATTAGTGTATCTTTACGTCTATACTCAAGTGCAGATTACAGATTCAATCTGTATCTAGTACAGTTCGTTTTTGCGTTTTGTGACCATATCACGACATTACATTGACCAAATTTTGTTCAATATCTGCTAGGACGTTTAAAGTTTTTAATGACCTTTTTTGAATACACTAAATATGTATATTGCTTTAAAAGTCGTAAGTGTGTATGTCACTAAACTTCTCCTAAACGGCTGGACCGATTTGAATATTTTTTATTGTATACGTTTAGGTGGTGCCCTGGATGGTTTAGATTTATGAATCTGTCTGACAAATGGCGCTGTAGTCGATATCTACATATGTAGGTTATTTATCTATGCTGCAACTAATTGGCTAATTTTGCCTTTGAAATATTTTGGGAAGTTCAGGGGAGGTTCAAAAGGTAAAAAAATTAAAGAAAATCTTATGTTACGCCGGGTCAGTTATCATATAGAATGTTAATTATTTATACATATATAATATTTGTCAACTAAGACAGAAGCTCATGCGAAAAATGAGTCAATTTGGCTCCTTTATTTCTACATCGTCGTAGTGAATTTTCTTATAGGATAATATAGTATAGGAACAAAATCAGTAGCATTCTGAGAGTGTTTAATTACTGAAATACAGAACTTTAGCAAGACGATAATGACGCGATGCAATTATATGGTCGGAGGCAACGTTTCGCTGCGGCTGCGGCTGCGATCGATTCGATGTGATTAGAGTTAAGCTAATTAATTTGTTTGGATTTTAATTACAACTCAATATTAAATCTATTTCAATTAAATGTTCATAGCATGGCTTGTTTCGATTAACGAAGTTAGGCAACAATTAGCGCGGTTGGTGGGAGGATGGGTGGCCGCTAGTGGCAAAAATTTGTGTGTTTCCATGTTTTGAACGCACGTACAGCCGTCGGCTCGGATGTTGTCGTTAGATAGCAATCGTTAAGTTACGTTGGAAGCTTTCCGTCACTTGGGTTGGCCACTGACCCCTCCACTCTAAGCCACTATCTAGGTCTCTAACATGAGGAGAGAGAAAATTGCTCAATAGTGGGCCATAGACTGTCTGATAATAAGTGCTGTAGAATGTGTTTTTGCTATTTTTTCTTCTTAATAACAAAGTAATCCGAAGGGTCAAATTCTAAATTTCGTTTTAAATAAACCGACGATTCAAAAATTCATTTTTTTAAATCGACTATCAAATAATTAATTTCTTTTTTTATTTTAACCTGTGGAAGGATGGAATAGAGGATAAAAAATTGTTTAACACGGACCTAGTCGCGGATAAAAGCTAGTAATAACATAGCATCAAACATCTCTGTCTTATTGTATCTCTGTCTTCTTCCTCGAGCGTATCATATTACAAATCTTTAAAATACCAAAAGATTACAAATTAAAAAAACTTGTTATTCAAAACGAGTTATGCAGTTTTAATTTTCAAGGTAAGGTATTACATATTAATGTTTGCAAATATATTTTAGATCAGTGATTCTCAAAGTGGTCGACTCCGGGGGTCCACAGGAGATTCAATGGGGGTCTATGTAGACGTGAATAAAAATAGCTGCTCACGAAAGTGTATCGAATTTGGTAGTGAACTTGGGTAAATTTTGACAGGCTGTATTTCGGTGTAAAATTGCCGTTAAGGTTTAAAAATGCAAGTTAAAGCTGTAGATTTTTAATTCAAAGTCGAAGCTAAATCACTACATAGCATAAAACAAAGTCGCTTTCTCTCTTTGTCCCCATGTATGCTGAAAATCTTTTGAACTACGCAACGGATTTTGATACAGTTTTTTTAATAGATAGAGTGATTGAAGAGGAAGGTTTATATGTATAAATAACATTCAATATAACGTAGGGAAATACTGTAATTTTGAGGATTCTAATGTGATGTAAGTAATTGCATTTTTTCCGCTTACATTGCAAACACAGACTGAACCCTACGAGAGTTATCAAAATAATGAACTAAGTATTTGTACACCTTAAAAAGGTGTATATAGAACTGCGCGATGGTATATGTCTATCTCTTATGAATAACCCACAATAGTATTTTTTTGTTATTTATTTTTTACGAAAAATAATGGCCTATTTTCGAAGCAATTTTAAGCAAAACAGCATTAGTCCTTGTCCAATTAAGTACCTTAAATACATAATTGATTTAATATATGTAGAAAAGATAATATATGAATTCATATTTTCGAAGATATTACAGATTTGAAATGTAGGGGCATAGCGGTTGCGGGGTAACCGGCCGGTCGGCGGCGCGCCACGTACTATATATGTATGTATGTATATTTTTTTTACTAAGTGACATAGGCTGTATATTTTATACCCATGCGAAGCCGGGGCGGGCCTCTAGTTATTTAAATAGTCGTAGGAACATCAAGTTCACTAATCAGTCAGAAAGTGACATTGAATTTATATTGAAATTATTACAATACACTTTTTCTTTTAGGTTAATTTGTTTATATGTATATTTTAACGAATTCTGAGAATCAGGAGCAAATATAGTACTCAATAAAAGTCTGAGTATCAGGGGGTCCACAAAAACCAATAAAGTTTTGAAAGAGGTCTGTGAGAATAAACACTTTGAGAATCTCTGTTTTAGATTCACTGGTAGAGTGAGGTGTGGTATCAGCGGCTTCAATGACCAACATTTGAACAATGCGAAAGGTCAAATAGAGAAAATGAATAAACAGTCGTGTGTCATGTACGCCTCGTTCAATTCAAATTTATAATTGGTAATTCATGTCAAAGTGTAGTATTTATGTATATTCTGCTAGCTGTGCCCGCGACTTCGACCGTGTGGAATATAACAAAAATGTTCGCCGATTTTACGGTAAATTATATTGCATAGTTAAAAATAAAATTAGCCTAAGTCACCTTAAGTTGCCTTATTACATGAAGTATAGTGAAAGTCTCGTGAAAATTGGCCCAGCCGTTCCAGAGAGTAGCCGAAACAACAAACAGACAGGCAGAAAAAACTTGTAAAATTTTATATTTTAATATATGTACCGTGCAAAAAGCGGTTATTTTAATATTACAATCAGACACGTGATTTTCATTTATTTGTATAGATATATGCAGATATAATATATTTGTGGGATGGATGGATGGATGTTTATTTGTTACTCTTTCACGCCACTGACCGGATCATAACATTTGGCACATATGTATATATTTTTATCAACGCATTGCGTTTTATTAGGTTCTATTCTACCTCTGTTTAGTTTCATTAAAATAGGTTCAGTAGTTAAGGCATGAAAAGTGAACAGACAGACAGACTTTCGCATTTATTTAGTAAGGATATATAGTAGAATACACCCACTGGCAATTAAAGGCATCATCGCCTGTAAGTTGCAAAACAGGCATTGCACAACACGTTGCAACCACAGTTGGAAGTTTCTTGCAAATCACCGCTGTCAAATTGAAAAGGCGAGAAACTTGCCAACGTCCAGTTTCTAATAGGCTTATAAAAGGTCAAAATATTTCAAATTATGCTCTTTGAATCCATTTGGATTCTGTTATTGTGTCCGTATTTGCGATGCATAGGTCTCTGAGACCGGGTAGTGTGAAAAGTCAAATTATTTTTACTCTGTAACGAATTTTGTTACAATTTCGAGTAGTTGCCCTATTTTATCCCTGCTCAGCGGTAGGGCCGTACGTTACAGAATTGTAAAGATAAATCGGTTTCTGAGACCGGGGTCACCAGTGTAAGTCTAAATCACATCACCATAGCGGATTAAGGAACGAATATTAATTGGCTAACCGGTCTACGAGACCGGGGTCACCAGTATAAGCCAAAATCACGTCACCAATGGCGGATTAAGGAATGGATATTAATTGGCCATCCGGTCTATTAGATCGGGGTCACCAGGATAAGTCTAAATCACGTCACCAATGGCGGATTAAGGAACGGATATTAATTGGCCAACCGGTCTATGAGACCGGGGTCACCAGTGTAAGTCAAAATCACGTCACCAACTGACCAGTCACCAACGTTTGGTACTCACCATATTTTCATGTTTTTATTATATTCATTTTTATGTAATAATTATTGCACTTTTTTTAATCTGCTTGTATTTGTATCATATATATTTTATGTGTAAACCGATTTTAATACACCGACTAAATATTTAACAATTTTTATTAAAACACAAAAATCGAAAAACCATTTATTTGGGTTCTATTCCTTACTTAAAACCATAGTAATAATTTCTTCGAAATATCTTCCACATACAGACACCAACCAGTCACAGTTTCATTATATTTATTGTATGTTATGACATGCTGAAAGGACTATAAGCATTGTTATGTGGACGTTGGTATCTTTTACTTCTAGCGGTTACTCATCAAATCTTTATTTTATTGTAGGGTTTCATATAAAACACAAAGTAGTAAAGATACAAGCGCCATAAGATGTAATTTATGCCATAGAACTTTCAAGATAGGAGTTTCGTTGGTAATATGATGTCCCACTAATATTATAAATTTGAGGTTGGATGTATATTTGTTCCTCTTTCACGTAAAAACTACTGAACAGATTTGAATGAAATGAGGCAATAAGATAGATTGTAGTCTTGAATAACACGTGGGCTACTGTTTATCAACATACCACGCGGATGAAGCCGCGGGCGAAAACTAATTTGAAATTAACATAAAAGCTAAAATATGAATTACCAGAATTGCCTCCATGTTTCTTTGTTGTAAAAAATAATCGTTTTCAAATATCTGTTGCACTTTAAACTTATTTAGATATTTAAAACGTATTTTTTTTACCATAAATAAGTTAGCACTTGACTACGATCCCACCTGATGGTAAGCGGCGATGAAGTCTTCGATGGTAAACGTACTAACTTAGTAGAAGGCCTATTCATTCAGATGTCGATAAATCTCTTTTTCATTTACACAATATTATTAATTTTAAATGTCTTCTTTCATTTTGCTCAAAAATTTGGCTCAAGAATTTGGAAATACAAGGGGTATTGAAGAGATCTTGCTTCTTTAAAAGAGAAGTTGCTCGTAAAAAAATATTACGAAAGAAAAGAAGTAATTAACAAGGTTTATTAAAAATATTTAAACACACAAGCTTTAATTATAGATCCCTAATACGAAGAAACGCCAAAATTTTCATAGCTGTGCTGTTAACCGTTAAGGAGTTCCATTGCCTCATCAGGTCATGTGTATCATAAAAATGCATTGTCATCAGGACGGAAGGTTCATACAAAGTTTCGGCTTCGTAGTGTTGGAGGAAGTGGGTCTAATTAATCTTGCAAGATTTGACCCGTAACAAACAAATGTAATGAAATGAAAATTGTTTATTTCGTCGTAGGAGCCAAAAGCTCACTTAACGAAAGTCAGAATTTTACAATACAAAGTCCCTACATACGTTATAAATTTATTAACAAAGTAAAAGAATATTAAATAAATTCTTTGATAAATAATACAATAAATATACTAACATACTAATATACAAATTCCAAGTTAAATAAAAGCTTGTAAATAAAGACATAAGTTTTAAAAATCGGTTTAAATTTTACTTATTGTACATGCCAATAATAATTCACTGTTATAATCTTCATTCCTTTCATAATATTCAATGTTACCAATCATTACAAAGTATGCTATCAAAAAAATGCAATCGCAAAAACCGGTCGTTATGACTGGTACTTTATCGCTGTCAGAAATTACTGTTGAAAAACAATGCAATTTTTTCTTAGGTATTTGTTTTAATAGCTATAGTAGACTAGCTTTTGTTCATGCCTTCGTCCGCGTGGCACGATTTCGATTAACTATTTCGTCTTCATTAAGTTATATCAAAAATGCTGGAATAAATATTTATGCAATTTTATATTATTAATTGATATTTTTAATGTAGTTCCCCATTTATATTAACTCCATTGTCTGTCCGCGGCTTCGGCCGGTTGGAATCTCTGTGCCATATACAGATCCGTTCAGTAGTTTTTCATCAAATACAATAATATTTTTACATAAATTATAGAAAAATGTTGTTACAGTGCATCTCACCAGATAAATATATGCTATCGCGAGCTTTTCTGTAGACTTTTATATTATACTAGGGCCCGTCCGCGGCTTTGCTCGCGTAGTATGTTGATACAACGTGGTATTGTTGAGATAAAGTGTTATTCCAGACGATAATCAAACCTTTCACCAAATTTCATACAGTTCCAGTCAGGAATATTTGCAAAAAGGAATAATAAAACATCCACCGTCACAAATTATCATATTTTTAATATTAAGTTAGACAGTTACTCGAAGACAATTTTTTTTTTCTACTTAAGTTGATTGTTGACAACGATCCCACCTGATCCTGTCCTTATTAAGAAGAGCATCCACCACGGTGCTCTAATGCGGTAGAGATTATTATTTTCCTGAACAGTAGCAACCGCAATCTATCTAAAATATTATTCAGTATGACTTATTATTATTATACAGATACACAAGGTCCTGCCAGAACAACAAACTGCAAGTCTGCATTCTTCCGCCTTCACCGGACCACCTTGGCGGTCTCGGCCTGTATTCTTGGATTGTCAAATCACAGTTTAAATTAAACCCAAACTAAACCGCGGTTACAACACTCTTATGAAACAATTCCAGTAACAAGGCTATTGAAAGTCCAATAAACTAATCGGTTGTTTCTGATTTTACATAACAGTTACTAAAATTGAATTACTCCAAGGTGGTCGATTTTGGTAACTTTAGAATTATTTGGTTGGATGACCTAGTTGTTAGGGAGCAGGATTGTCTCCCGGGCTGGTTAAGCATTTTTATGACAGATGAACGTTTGTTTTTGGGCGAAGATCGCTATGAAAAGATTCGTGCTAGGATCGTCTTTTTTTATTGAAACTACGTGCTTAATGATGGGCTATTGGCCCAGATTTTTAAAGGTAAATTGTTTTCAAATGACAGCTAGAGCCTTGTGATTATTGCTTGTAAATCTGTATTAAAGTATGTGTAAAAAAGTTATGGTCCGTCCGTCCATATAGTCTTAGTCAGTACGCCCAACATCTTAGACATCATGGCCATTTACCATCAGGTGGGATCGATGTCAGCATTAACCTATTCTGAGTAAAAAAAGACGTAGACTTATTTTGGGATTCTTTTAATAGAGAATCGTAAAACGATATAGGTAACAGCATATATTAACCAAAAAAGAGTTTCACCCCCTAGACAATGTCTAGTCCAAAATATATGGGAATGACTTTGGTACAGAAAACTATGGCGTTCGTTTTTCCGCAATAAGCGTTTTGCTCCAAAACGAATGTCTTTTCAGTTCGTTCACGTCAAACGTTAATTCAAAAATGTATGAGAATGACATTTTTTACGGAAAAACAGCCGCCATATTTTTCTGCACCAAAGTCATTCCCATACATTTCGAACGCTAGTTCGTACGTTCGTGGCGTGAACGATAACAGAAAGAGGATTTGATTTCAAGGCCCTGAGTCCTCTTCCATTCAGAACTTGACGGGACTTGAACAAACAGTGAAAGTGTTAGGTACATCTTTATCTTAACTTGTTTCGTTTTGTAATTAACCATTTTGTTGTTAACTAGGATGTATGTACATGGTTCCAATTAGTATAAACGCGATTTTATGATATATCCAGGGAAATCAAAAAGTTTTTGATTAAATGACCAACGGCCTTTTGTTATTATTGACTCCTATGTATAAGAGTCAATACAATAAATTGGCATTTTCACTTTTTGTGTTCGCTTCCTTTTACTATTAACTACATACACTGAAATTAATTCCTCTTATTTTTTCTTTTAATTGCATATCCAGGACTGGTAGGACAAAGCTATCAATATGTACAACGCCTAATAATGTACCTATGGTTCAATAAAAAACATTTTGACTTTAAATATAGTAATTACATGCCGTAGTAACTATGCAAAGTTTCATTAGCTTCAATCGTAGCATATATAAAATTCAAATTCAACTTCGAAAGTCTGTGATGAAAAATTTTGCACTGTTGCCCTTAAGCTTAGAGGCTATTGATATACAGGTATCTGTAACTGTTAGGTGCCGTTGGCAAACAAATAATGGCTGATTACTCTGCATAGTTCTTCGTAGCTGAAAAGGCCTAGACCGTGCTCCACCACGTTGACCTGGCCAGGACTAATGGAAGGGTTAGGCCAATTAAATTTCAGTAGTTTCTTTACTGTTCAAAGTCTCCGAAAACATTTTATTGATGACATCTGAAGATAACTGAGACCCAGGACTTTATATGCACCCGGAAAACAAAACACGGAAGCGATCCAGGATTTTTTAGCACTAGCTGCCACCCGTCGTACCAAACGCCCACTTTGCTTAACTTTGGGGATCATTTACTATCAATTTTATTCGCCATTAATGAAGCTAAATCAAGGCTTTATAATTTCCTAATAAGCATTTTTGATAATAAAATGAAACTCGAAATTTCGTATGTATTTTCAAAAGTCATGAGCACAGAAAATATAATTATTATGCAGACAACATCTACATATATATATTCCATTCGATTGTTTCATATGCGAGTTCAAAGAAATACGTATTTGTGTGTCGCGTCATCACTAAATTTTCATGTTTAGTCAACTGTACCGATATGTTTTTCTATAACATATTTCAGAAGCGCTAATAGACTTGTGTTGATGATACATGATCATCAAAGTTAAACAAAGGCATTTAGAATAGCAAAATGTCTATCAGCTCAGTGACCAAGGTTTTTCATAAGTGTATATTCATGCGAATAGAATTGTGTGCTATTTTTTTATCAGACGCGACATCTAGTTAATTCTTGATCGAAGGTTTCCCAACCAAGTTCTCTAAAGGTACACTTTCTTTAATATTTTCTACTTTCATAACCAACCCAGCAGCCTACCGTTACAACTCACAGTTTGACGAAATAACTATCGCCTTTCACGCTCAATTTCACGTGTCAGCTTTACGGAACCTGTTAAACGACTCGCGTGTACCCAAATTTTATGGCTGCAATTATTTTAACCGGAACGAATTGATACTGGAAACGAGTTCGTCCAGGTTAAAAATAAAATTGAGCAAGTGAACAGGAGTGAAGCATTGCAACCCATAACTGTCCCACTGCTGCACTCGGGTCTCCACTAACTGTGGGAGGCACAGGCCATAGTCCACGCTGCACGCACTGGTCTAGTGCGGATTGATGGATGAAGAGTTTAGTATCAGTCGGGGGCAGTTTAAAAGTATAAAAATATTTAAATAAAAATCTAACCGTCTTTTGTTTGGATGATAAAATATAATCGATACTGATTTGTTTAATAAAGCTGCTAGTAACGTGCCTGCCGCATACTAATTAAAAAATCGATTATAACTTAATTAATCTGACGCAAATACCGAGAACATTTCCATTTTTCCGTAAAAGGTAAAACATGTAAAATTGTAAATAAATAACGCCCACATTGACGTAGTGTTTCATATTTTTTCATATTTCTCGATATCTTGGTACAACTCACACACGGCCACCTGATCCCAAACTAACTTAGCGTACTATGGTTAAAGAAAACTGATAAAAATAAATAGATAATTTCAAGTACTATAGATATTTACACCCAGAGACATAGTACTAACATTCCTACTCAACACAAAAAAGTGTGACCTGGGTGGGAATCGAACCCACGACCTTAGGTGCAGCAGTCAGATTCATTAACAACTAGACCAACAGGCCTGTCAATTGGGCAATTCTACGTAATTTTTTAATGCCATTCCTAAGATTATTATACCGTATCAAAACTAGTCTGAACTAATAAATATAACACTTTGCACAATAAGTAAATTTCTTATTTTTATTTTTGTGTTTTATTCATGTGCTTTATACATTAATATTACAATTACTAAAAGTAGGAAAAACCCATACAATTAACATTTTTCAAAACGAACGTATTTACGAGTGTTGTGTTATGTGCATTCCTATTTTCGTTTTGTATAAACTTTTTAGATTAAGAAAAATAATGGAACCACAAAATGATTTCTTGAACTCAACACATCTCACACACGAAATGATTTCTTATTGATTTTTTTTACATACCTGTATATTTCGAGTTATAAAAGATCTCGATTCGTTTACTGTATTTGCCAAGCAAAGACCTAGAATCGATTCTCTATCGGGGCATACATAAAACCACTAATTGTCTAATCTGGGTACTTTATAACAACGACAATGTAGAATATGTGTGTTCACCACACCATGCCACTCACGTGACACATGGAATCCCTATGTTATGTGTGTGTAGAAAAGTGTAACTCACATAGGACACCGAAACCACGTACAGTGGTATATGTGAGTAGAAAAGCATTATTAAACTGGACACTCGAATTAATTCAGCGCTAGTGTGTACCAGACTGCACACAGACTGTACCATATTGTACACAAACTGGACCAGACTGTACAGAGTGTGCAAACAGGCGATTAACAAACACTTAACCACGACAGCACAGTAAACAAGCTGCACGTTTGTACTAAAGTATTGCCCCAGCTATAAGCATTGATAACTTGTCAGTTTGAACGCTGGTCTCTCGAACCTCGGTCCAGGATTCTACCGAAAAACCTCTTGTTTATTGACACAACATTTCTTTATATTAAATCAATTAGTTCTTGACCACAATTTCGCCTGATAAGCAGCGGTCTGGATGGTAAGGCGCACTAATTCAGCAAACGCCTACTAGCCTAAAGCCACTCTTGATTGAAGATATTTACATTGTAATCAAAAGGGAACACTGACGCGAGTAACTTATTTATTTACTTGTTTATTTCATGGGAGCGTGCCAGTCAGTCTTAACTTTGCATCTATAATATTAATAATTAATAAAGTAAGGAAAAGTAAACCCGTAATAAATTGTACGGTACATAAAATATACACATTTTGCGCTTTACGACTTTCCAGCAATGCCTTACGATATTCCAGTTTATGATGGTAAATCTTGTCTAAAAACTCTTGTAATCTATACAAGATGACGTTTATATTAATGTGACAGCCTAGATAGTTTGACAAAGACGCCACTAAAATGTTTCTTCGTCACAAATCCTGATTTGCCATACCTGCTGGATAAGTGATAGCATAGCTTAATATTATATTTCAAAGCAATAATAAATATATAAATAGATGTTTCACTCACTCACACACAGCCACACACACACGTATAAACTATGGAACGAACTCCCTGCATCGGTGTTCCCTGATAGCTATAAAGGGGACCTTCAAGAATCGGGTCCACCCTTTCTTTATTGGTCGGCAACACATTGGTGTTCCTAATGTCCATGGGTGGCGGTGTACACTTACCATCAAGTGACCGTCTGCTGGTCTATCTCCTTATCATATAAAAAAAAGCTATCTGATCCCAAACTAAGCATTAGCTTGTGCTATGGCGATCAGACAGCTGTACATACAAAAATATTTTTAAATACATACCTATTAGATATATTTATTTAACCCAAACACAGAACAAACAATTCTAGTCATCACAAAAAAAATTGTTCTGGGTAAGGATCGAAACCACGACCGCGGGCTCAGTAGTCAGGTTCACTAAACACTAGACGGACAGGCCATTCATATTTCAAAGCAATTACCGTCTACAAGAAACTAGGAACCCTTTACCAGTAGATAGGTATCAATCTTGACTCTATTCCGCATTCCTGACTAAACACCTACGCATACACTCTTGACGTTACATACAGGTTCACCAACTCCTATTCAACTTTTTCGAAACAATGAAACAAGTATTACGCACACACATATCCACACGCATGCACATGTGAAAAATAAAATTATATTTTATAGTAAAAATCAATTCTCAAACTAAAATCATTTATTTCTTCTAGATATTTTCAATACACTTATGAACACCAACGGAATCTAAAACCATTTGTATTTTTTTAATCTGCACATTTTCGGAAAAGGAGAATAAATGGTGAAAGAATCTTTCAGTACAACTTTTCAAAAACAGTTTTTGATTGTTATGTATAGAACGTTTCAAAAATAGTTTTTGATTGTTATGTATAGAACGTTTCAAAAATTGTTTTTGATTGTTATTTATAGAACGTTTCAAAAATAGTTTTTGATTCTTATTTATAAAACGTTTCAAAAATAGTTTTTGATTGTTATTTATAAAATTTTAAGACAAAAATGTAATAAGTTCTACAGACAACGGAATACATTTTTGAGATTTTCCAGTATTTTGCAACAACATTACCGAGAAACTGTTAGAGGCCTATTTTCTGTAACATAAATGGTTGTAATAAATAATTAGAATACTTTACGGCATCGTGGAACATGATTATGTCTTGGCTGTTTGAATCGAATTAACACAACCCACATTTCAAGTGATCTGGAATGTGCCGAGTCACATTTTGTCGCTGGTCCGACATCTAGTTTGTATTATTTATCAAAGGTTATTCGAGTCTTTTCAACCTAGCACTATGATCTTCCTTTTTTTCTGGAGGATTTCCTTAAAGATCATCGCTATGTAGCTGTTCTTGTGGATATGTATTTCTGTATGTTCTGTGGTTCGTTGTTTGCTCTGTGGTGTGTAAATATAGATATATAGCATTACATTTTATGTGTTATGTATCTATGACAATAACATAATTATCCGCAAAACCTATTTTTGTATGGTATAAGTTCTTAGTTAATTTGTAACTCTGCAACTTTCCACTACTCTGAGTCTCTTACAAACAGTCAGAACCACAGAGTATAATACCCCTATTCAAGCGTATAACGGAAAACGGACGACAGACCTATTCAGAACAAATCACACATGTACAACTTGTACGAGATATGGGTCATGTTAGATGTTGCTTCATCTACCAACTTCATAATTTACTTCATTCGTTTTAGTGAATGATTTTTCCTCCACGCATTGGAGCAGCGTGGTGGAGTATGCTCTAGGCCTCCGCAGTGATGAGGAGAGGTGATCAGTAATTGAAAATTAATTGAAATCGAATGATCCCTTTGATAAAACTCACTCACGCGCTCACACGCACGCACACCTACGCACTCGCACGCACACACTTACGCACACGCGCACACACATACATACACACACTCATACATACTTACATACACACACAAACTTTAATAATTAAATTATGATATCTTACCTCATTTCGAATTGTACCTATATTATGTACAACGGGTGTAAGAGCGGGGTACCCAGTAATACAGGTCTTCCACCTAGTACAGGGACCCTTGCGAAATGTTTGTAATTGACATGAAGTGAATAAAGATTTTTTGATTTTTATTTTTTTGATTTTGATTAAATATTCAGTAATTACTATATACCTTTAAAATTCTCAAAAAGCATTACCACGCCAAGATGCTTTCGTGGTAAATTTTTCAGTTTATAAATAATATAAATTCTTAATACAACTTTCCGGATATAAAGATTTGAACTAAAATCGAAATGAAAAAATTGCTACTTTGAATTCATGACCTTGCCTTTTCCGCCACAATTCGTAATGGCAATATTGTAGTGGAAACACAAGGTCACATATACCTTGTATACAAGTGCGTATTAGTTCAGTAATGTACAAATTAAATATATTTATTTATTTAAACTCTTTTTAGTATGATAAGCAAGTACGACAGAATGAGTGGTATTAAAGCTTCCACTCGATTTCTTTCAGTTTTGTGACAATGGATGGGTAGATGTTAGTTACTCTTTCACGCAAAAACTACTAAACCGATCTGGATGAAATTTTGTACACACATAGATAATATTCTATAATTAATATACCACTATTTATTAACAGCTATAGGATGTACAAAAAGCTATAGGTGGACCGAAGTAAAACCATATAACTTTGAATTTATGCAATTGACAAAAAAACAAATATTTCTTCAAGTGTTTTTGAAATTTCGCACACCATACAGTATAACAATTGTTTTACGTTGACGTAATTGCGGGTGAAAAATAATGTCAATATACTTATTTAATTTAAAAAAAACAATGTGCAGTATACCGGACGTTCAATTAGCAACTCCACAAGAACTGTACTTACCGGAAGATGTTAATGAAAGATCAGATCCCGTGATCTTTAGTTAATTAACTAATGAACAGTTTAACATTACTTTATATTTACAGAGTTTACTTAACGCAAAGACAATAAAAACATTTTCCAGTATACTATGAACCTCTAAAGAAGAAGAAACACTAATTTTATCCAAAGTCTCTACAAACATTATTTATATTTAATAAAAAAGAAATTCAAAAACTAAAATTCGACTTCAGAAAATTCAGGTACTCAAAATATGAAACAAGTAAATATTGTCATCTGAAATTTATCTCTAAGGAATTCAATATATGTATGTATGTACATAAGTTGATATATACATACATATTTAAATGTATTTCATATTTATTCTTATTGATCTTCAGATCATAGCTATGTTCAACCTTTAATTTGATATTTAATGACATGAAATGAAATCAAAAATTCATTATTCGTAGGTAATAATATTAAAAAAATTAACGTCAAATTTTTTTCGACTCTACCATCTATTTCAGTGAAAATATCATTGAATAGTAGGAGTACATGTCGCGCAGACTGGTATATATATCTTTTTTATTTTGTTTTTTTTTCGGATGATTTTTTTACAATACACTTGATCTTTGTTCACTAAAACGTTTGCTGTCATGATCTCACACTAATATTCTCACACTAATACTCATATTCGTTTCTAACAGAATACATACAACATACAAGGATAAATTTTATGAGGAAATCGTGACTAATAACAAAAATATTACGACTAAAGTATATAGTTCTACAATGTAAAAATAACTTTACATAACGTTTCTTGTAAAAAGTACCTTAGTATAGATATGATTGAAAAAATACGAGTACAACCAAGAAGCAATTTTTATAACAATATCATCTTACAGAAAGTAGAAGATACACTAAATTAACTACGTAGTTAAATTTATAAGTATTTTAACCTTACAGTCAGTAGTGACTACACTACACCAAATAACGTGACCAGCGTGCAGCGTGATGAAAATATCATTTAGATAAATAAAAACCTTTATTTTCCATATACATATGCATGTAGGTGCGACAGATTGATTAATTAACTATATATCGCCTCAAATAGCCCTCTACCTTCGATAAAAAATATACTAGATGTCGCATCACATAGAAATTTAACACAAAATACGATAACACTTGTACATCTTCTTTGAATTACCAAAGAACTAAGGAAAAGTTTAAAAAGCATTTTGCGTTCAACCTAATTATTATATGGTACCTAGTTGATTGTGACAAATAAATTGAATACATTGCTGTTTGTGCTTCAACTTTTGGCTTCAAGTATTTATAATAGTTCCAAACAAGAATCCGCAAATCTCACTCCATCTCCCTGTTCATCACTTACGTCATCAGAGGTGAACATCCGTTGTCACTTAATGTTTTGATGAACTAGATCTGAGCGTCGCGCATATCAATTAAGGTCACTTTACACAAATAATGGAACGTTTCACATGGCACCATGTGGAATCTGTAACACTAGTTTTGAGTACGATCTATTGAAAAAGTAACAAGTTTAAAATTAACAAATAATCTTAGATACCATCGCCACTACCACCAGATGGGATCTATTTCAAACTACCATATCCAACACCGCATAGTTCTTAAGATATATATATTTTTTAATTTATTTAACAAAAGTCGTATAATGATATTTTTTTATTCATTCTGCCAGACTGTAGGCCAGTATGTCAACAGTATATAACGGTTACAATTTTGTACACAATTTTAGATGGTATACAATTTTGGATTGTTAAAGATGTACTGAGAAGTTTTTTTCGCAGCTTCTTCTAAATACTTTCCCTTACCGGTGGTAGATTAAAAAAAATTACGTTCATGTATTACTAATGGGTGAATTAATTAATTTTCATTGTGACTGTACCTACTTTTCCAATTTTTTTTTCGAACACACAAACCACCAAGCAATGAGCGCATCGATTGATAATATTTTATACAAAGTCTTTTGTTCCTTTTACGAAGATTAATGTAAAATGACTTCTAATTTAAAATTGTCGCTAAATGCTTTTCATATGTAATATAAATATCTTCTTAAATACCTTTTTTATTCTGCAAATACTGAAATATTGAATTGTATACTAAGGAGTACACTACAGGAAACTTACCTGAAAAAGAAAAAAATACAAATATTACAAAAGCAACTCAATATTAAAACTAAAAATAGGTTTACTGGTCCCATTTTTTTCTCGTCTTAAGAACCAGCTGGGTTCAAATGCACCGATATAACCACAACTTTAACAAAACCAAATATTGTGGTGTGTTACGGGTACTCACGATATATGTTTTTTGCGCCGATATTTCGATCCAGTTGCATGGATCATGGTCCGGGCTGAATTTGGCTCAAAAAACATATATCGTTAGTACCCGTAAAACAATGTACATACATATGTAGTTCTCGATGATTCAAGTTTAAAAAACCAAATATTTGGCATACACCACGTTACTGTACTGTTAAAAAATGCAAATGTTAATCATTCTTGAGCGGTGATGGCTTAGTGGTTGAGAATTCGGCCTCCTACTCGGGGGTACGGGTTTGAATCCCAGGACGCGCATTTCTGACTTTTCGGAGTTATGTGCGTTTTAAGCATTTAAATGTCATTCGCTATAACGGTGAAGGAAAATATCGTGAGGAAACCTGCATGTCGGGGAGTTTGTAAACCTCAAAGGTGTGTGAAGTCTACAATCCGCACTTGGCCAGCGTGGTGGACTATGGCCTTAACCTTCTCATTCAAAGGGTCTCCTACCCGTGCTCATTAGAGGGCCGTG
>DWJZ01002541.1:0-19188 GCA_018249125.1 Asbolis capucinus
AACAAACGAATATATTAACATACTAATATATAAACATACACTGCAAGTTAAATAAAAGCTTGTAAAATGTAGTCTATGTGTTATTCAAGCAAAAACTACTGAACTGTTCTGCTTGAAATTAGGCACAGAGATAGATTTTAATCTGGAACACCACATATACTACTTTTTATTAACGTATAAATCATCAGTTTTTATCAACGTATCATCAAAGCGCATTTTTTTTTACCTCACAAGGGTACTGAAAAACGTCGTATGAAATTTTTACCGACGTTCCTACTCTAGAATTCTTGGATAACTTCCAGCTTGCGCGAAGTTATACGGCTACTGGATAGTAGTTAACTATAGAGAAGCGTACGGAATGTTTGCTTGTAATGGTCTCCTGTTCAACCACGAGAGCCCACGGCGGGGTGAGAACTTCGTTACCAGGAAGATCACGCGTGGGGTCGCCAAGATACAGCTGGGATTGCTGCAGTGTCTGGAGCTGGGCAACCTGGATAGTAAGCGGGATTGGGGACACGCTAAGGATTATGTTGAGGTGAGTATGAAGAAAAAGGGTATTTAAGGGACTTATAATGGGATTTACAAGAAAATTAATTAACTTAAACTTTTCTACAGAATGTGTATATATATTTTTTTTTCTACAGAATATATATATTATATATATCTTGTTGACAACTTTCCAAGCCAGCACAAAAATCTTACAAATAAATGTGAACACTTGTATTCTTATTCTTTCATGCAAATCTACTGAACGGATTTGAATGAACTTTGGCACAGAGATAGGTTATAGCCTGGAATTACACATAGGCTACTCTTTATCAACGAATATTATATTGTACTGAAAAACGCGTATGACGTTCGTGTACATTGACTATTAAAAACTTGGCTTTCTTTTTTTCTATATATCAATATTTTTATTCCAGGCAATGTGGCTAATGCTGCAACAAGACGAGCCAGAAGACTTCGTGGTCGCGACAGGAGAAGCGCACAGTGTCCGAGAGTTCGTAGAGAGGGCCTTCGCCGTCGTCCACCGCCGGATAGAGTGGCGGGGGGAGGGGGAGGGCGAGACCGGACATGACGCGGACACCGGCGTCGTGCTCGTGCGCGTCAACCCCAAGTACTTCCGGCCTACTGAAGTGGTGAGTTTTTGTTTTTTTTATGTGATAAGCAGGCCAACGAGCACGTGGTAGTAAGAGATTGCCGCCCAACTCCAGACTGGGCTGGACAGACTGGACTGGCTAACGCATTGCAGGAAGGAACTGATAGACCTGCACATGTGGGAAAGAGGAAGAGAAAAGAGAAGCAGTATATTGCTGAAGCAACTAGAATCAATAACGACAGCAACTGACTCAAGATCCCATTCAATTTGTTCGTGACAGAAGAAGAATGTACAACCGGTAGAAAAAAAGGAGAACTGGCTCTCTAACCCCCATCCGGAACACGACGAATCGTTTGGCGGCTGATTCAAGCAAGAGGATGGTAGCCAGCCAGTCGGGCTTCGCAAAAAGATAACTATCCTTCCGCAAATACTAGTCATAGACAGGCCGGTTGGTCTAGTGGTTAGTGAACTTGACGATTACACCAAAAGGTCGTGGGTTCGATTTCATTCCACCCCGGAAAAACTTTTCTGTGTTGAGCAGGAATGTTTGTTCTGTGTGTCTGGCTGTAAAAGATATCTATATATATAAATTTGTATTTATATATATATTATAGTATTTGTATATATGTATATGTGTGTGTGTGTGTGTATCAGTTGTCTGATCACCATAGTACAAGCTACAATGCACCATAGTAACCGTCAGATGGCCATGTGTGAGTTGTCCTGAGATATTTATTGCTTATTTTTAAAGCGCTACCACCGAGGAGCTGTTTTCTGTACGCCTGTTACAACAGCCTGGTAGGGCAACCGCCCCAATAGGGCTAAATCAAACGTGTGACCATTATTAACTAACTGGTTAATTCAATTCCAGGACCTACTACTAGGAGACCCATCCAAGGCCAAGGCCAAGCTTGGCTGGACACCGAAGGTCACATTCGATGAGTTAGTACGAGACATGGTGAACGCTGATCTAGAACTGATGAAGAAGAATCCAGAGGCCTAAGACGTTGTAGCCCGTTGACCACCAGTGGTGAGAATACCGGTTATGGAATGTACCGCGGTAATCCGTACTCAGTGCAATATGACCCTGTGTAATCCGACACTCCAATGTTGATTAAATATTTCAGGGCAACTCACACATCTAATCCTAAACTAAAGCATTAGCTTGTACTATGGTGATCAGACAACAGATAAACATACATATTTATTTGTCATATTTATATACTTCTGTTATTACATTACCCACCCCGACAATGAAGATTCCAGGTCATCACAGACATGTTTGTTCTGTGTCGGGAACGACCCCACGACCCCCGGGTAGTAGTTAGATTTACTAACCACTAGACCAACAGGCCAGCCATAAAAAAATCGATTTAATGATTTTTTAATGATTGGATAAGTTGCATCTTGTGCCATCACTATTGTCGACGCATATTATGATTAGTAATTTGTCGGATTATAAAATACTGTTATATAAAAATGTTCGGACTATAGAGGTTGTTACGGGCATATTCTATAATCCGACAAATAAGATAATGGAAATCGACGATGGAAAACAAAATGACCCTATATCTTGAGATTAACTTACAACGAGTTCTTTTATTCTTTTCCGTACAAGGGCCAAACTCTTACGAGCTGTTCTAAAGATATACGCCCTTTTTATTTTCCTTCGTCGATATTACATCGCTCTGCAAAACGTTTGTCGGATTACCGAGGTTCGAGTGTATTTAAAGTATTTTATATCCTCTCAAAGCGTGCTATTAAAATCTCTAATAGGTTCGGATTAAGTATGTTTTCAATATGCTATCTATCCACGGTCCACGGTAAATCATTATTGCTTACTACTGTTGTTGCCTACAGCTTCGTAACCTACTTTTGTAAGCTAGTCTAATCTTTGTACCAACTTTTATCAAAAACGGTTTAGTAATTTAGGTATAATTAGCATTTATAATATTTAATAAGAATTGTGGGTAGATAGAATATTTAAAAGGACCATTTTTAAAAGTTACGTTTATACTATTATATCATAGTAAATATTATTTTAACGGTTCGTTGAATAAGTTGTAGCTAATTTTGAATTCTAGTTATATATTTGTGAGCACATTACATAAATTGTAGTAATTATTATTTTTATTAGAAATCGGATATGTTGAGGCCATAATACTAGGCAAATTAATTAAACTATTTATTTTTAAAATTTCAACAAAATTCTGATATTTGTACGTATTCGGTTACATAATTACCGCAAAAAATCGATAATTGACTTACTATACTATAATATTGCTAACTGCGTCAAACACTTAGATATGTTCTAAAATATGTATAGAAAAGTTAACAAAAAATACATACATGGTGTATTTTATCATTTTTAACGTAATATATGTTACATGTTACACGTAAAGTGTAATATATAAGACGAAAACCCGTAAATATTGCGTTAATAATTAATGATAAAATCCAAGGCTACTCAATACCAGGCCACCGGGCCATAATGTGGCCCGCGAACGGATTTTAAATGGCCCGCGCAAGTATGTTTTTAGAACTTTTTTGTTACGCAAGTCCTGATAGTAATTAACTAGGAATTACCAGTGGCCCGCAGTAAATTTATCGTCTCCCAGTTTGGCCCGCCCATCAAAAAGATTTAGCATCATGGATAAAGTCAATAGTTTACATATGTATTTTACAAATGCACCACTTTTATAAATTTATAGTTTCACGAGTAAAAATTAATTTTGACATATTAATAGGCAACAAAATATCCGGTCTCTAATTTGAAACGTGGTTATCATTATTTACTTTGAGAAACAAGTTTTATTAAATTACAAACAGTAACTATTTCGCATTTCCAAAGTTTTTTTTTTTTATTATTTAGTTTTATTACACCAAGTGTCAAGAATTATCCTCGCATTTACAGTTGACAGTGTTCCAAATTAAAATTGACATTTAAAGATCTTTAATCTTTGAAATTTAAAAGTTACGCCGAAAGTCGTAAAGAAGTTTCTTGTAGGAATTCCCGTTAATTAATTAGTTTATTGTTATTTTTAGTACTTGTTGTTATAGCGACACATTTCTTTACATTTTTCGGTTTAGCCAAAGAGGCCATTGACCATGGATAACAGAGAGAAGTGGATATGGCATGTCATATAAACAATAATTTTCTGCACCAAAACAATGTTAATAAGTAACACTATCTTACTTAGTGACTTATCGACAAGGTAGTAAAAGAACAGGCAAAACACGAGGTGGACTTTATTTGTTTACACAAATATGTTTATAAAGTTTCTTCGAAATCTGTCCGCCGGTTTTCACGTGATGCGCATTCACACAGACGACAGACAATAATTCCAAAAAAAATAATTCCATACAATATCTCGATATTAGAGTGCCCCCTTGTCAAAGTTTTGGACAGGAAAAATGCACTTTAAGTTTTATTATAGTATAGATTCTGTCTATTCACGACCTTTTGGCGTATTTACTCAATCAAAATAAAGCTATATTTAATCCATCTAGTGTTAAGTAGCGGAACTAATACAACTCAATGTCAACCTGTTTTTTGCTATGACAGTCTTATTTATATCTTTTTCAGTCAGAATGGGGTACAATGTTCAATCCATCTAGCGGAATTCATATGAAAATTATAATACTTCTAATGGATTAATGCCCTAAGATGCCAGAAAAGTTATAGTATTAAAATGATAACTATTACGATTCATTTTCAAAATTAAATAACGAGTTTATGAGACTATTTGAAAGGTAAAACTCAGAATCAATAAACGTTTGCGTTTCTTAGTGGTAAACAATGACATTAGCCATTTACTTGTGTCCGTCAGTCCTTACTTACTTTCCACTTCTCTCTTTATTCCGTACGCGGATTCTGCATCATCGGCGCACCCATCGAAGGGTAGGTGGGGTAAGGTAGATTTATTTGATTTTAGAAATATTGGATATATATATATTTATATCGTCTATAAAACTACTTTTGGTACATTACAACAGCTGTAGGTACGTTGCTTTCTGAGGAGGAAGCCCATGCTTCGTCTTCGGTACGCTATGTGACAGACGAACGGACATCTATAGGGTACACTTTGGAGAGTGTGCGCAGGACTTGTTCGACGTTATTCCTCCGTCCTCCTTCCTCCATCGAACAACACGGTGTACAGCAGGTATCCATCCTTTTGTCGTGAACATCCCGCCGGTCCGAAAGACGCGATATCTACTTCTTTTATTATTCTTACCGCAAGGGAATGGAATAACTTGCTTGCGACGGTGTTCCCCCCTATGTACGATGTGGGAGTCTTCAAGAGAAGAGTAACTAGGCATTTACTAAGTTAGTGTCTCCAACATCTTAGACATCATCGCCACTTTTCATCAGTTATTTTATATTTTAAAAAATCCTACGCCAGTACGCATCTAAATTATAAACTCTTGTTGTACCGAATTTCATGTTGATCGGTTCAGTAGTTTTTTGCGTGAAAGAGTATTAATATCCATCCATCCGCACAAACTTTCGTTATTATATTAATAGGACCATGGTCCACCAGCGATTGTGTCCGTGTATGCATGTAAATAAAAAGTAGTCTATGTGCTATTCCAGATTGCAATCTATCTAAATTACATGCAGATTCGTTCAGTAATTTGTCGGGAAGGAGACATATACTTTCGCGTTTATAATATTAGTAGAATTTCAACATGTAGTGATTTCCCAGCTTTGATAATGTTAAGATGCCTTTCGTGTGTTTATTTCATTAGTTTATTCAATATTATATGTATCCAGCATCAAATTAGTTAATATTAACGGAACTTGAATCAAGTAACATTACTCTCAAGTTTAAATAAATATTCACAGAGCATAATGATTATGATATTCTGATCTAGTTTATTCCAAACTCGATGAATATCTGAGGTAAGCTGCGGTTATTAATGTTACCGTACACTGGGGCTAGACGTTACTACTAAACTAGGTAACCTCCGCGGTCCTTAGCAACATATTGAAACAGTTAATACTAGTATTTTATTTCATTACATTGTAGATATATGTACCTAAACAACACCATTTAAGAAATATATACCATTTAATGAATTACTAGCTATACTCGGTGCAAAACCGATTTGGATTTTTTTCCATAAAGTCATTTGTTACCATAAAGGATTTTGTCAATTTAGTATGGAAAAAATTCCAGATCAAATTTGCATCTAGTATATATATATATATATATACATATGCATCTAGTATAGTCTGGTGAACTTTTTGACTTTATTTGTGTTATCTACAATTATATTGCTGAATTCAAAAGATGTTTATAATTATTATTATCGCCCTTGGAATCTTTTACAAAAAATAACTTCCAAAAGAATTAATGAAAATAATAAAGGCTTCGCCTAAAGTAATTGTCGTCAACTGACCCACAACAATATAAATGATATAATTTGGAATCATCTCGAGGGGCTGAGCCCCTCATTGCTTGCTGCAGGCAACAAATGGTACAGATTCTTATGCAAAATAAGGTCTGCGTAGCTCGGTTTTTGATAGAGTGGTTCTGCAAACAATAATTACTTCCTGATTGTTTTTATTATGATAACAGGAAAAAGCAGCAGTAACTAACTTTAACTTTTATATTAAACTATAAATTGCCTTCGCTTCGCTTCAGAACAAGAGCTGTCCAGTGGTTTCAGAGTTACCATACTATGTAACTTCAACCTAGTATCCCAGGGAAACAAAGCAGTTCTTTTGCTAGAAAAGTATCCACAAACATGCTAAAATTAATCTAAATTTATCCATTGGTTTCGGAGTTGCCATACAAATTTTAACCTGTTATCCTGTGGGAACTAAGCCATTTCCTGAGATTATACATATCCTATGACCATTCTCAGGTTTTAAACTACGACTATGCCAAGTTTAATCTAAATTTGTCCAGTGGTTTTAGCTTGAAGCTCGAACAGACAGACAGAAGGATATTAAATCCAAAAACAATGTTTTGGTCTCTATATCGATAACAAAGCCTCCCTGCATCAAAATGTTCAAAAAATACTTGTATAGTTGACCCCGTTACATTTTACTATCAGTAGTATAGCTAGATATACATAGATACAATGAATGTACCTGCACCAAAAATAGTATTATTCATTCAAACACACGAATCCTCATGTGAGGGGTGCATGGCCTCAGTCACGTCACGCTGGCCTCGTCCGGAGTGGTAGCCTTCACACACCATAGAGAACTACATGAACAACAGCCAGGCTGCACGTTTCAGGGAGCGTGCCACCGAGTATGAACCCAGGACCATTTGAGAGCAACGTTGAAACAAATCATTTAGTGTTTGTTTTTTTGAATTAGTTCATAGATGAAACAAGGAGTATCAATTTAAGGAACTCGTCTACGGCCTTGCCATACCAAACTTGCTTGAGGAAAGTGCGAGCATATACATTCATATACGAATCTATACTAATATTATTGAGCAGTTTTGTTTGTTTGCTTGAACGCGCTAATCTCAGGAACTACTGGTCCGATTTGAAAAATTCTTTCAATGTTATATCGCCCATTTATCGAGAAAGGTTATAATATTTTTAGTATTATCCACTTTCCAATTTTTTTTTTTACCACTTGCCATAGATTATCTCTACTTCACCATGGGCTCACTGATAGAGAATGTCGTTCGGCATTAGTCCGCCCTTTGTTAAACATCTGTTTAAACATATAAAATAATACCTTCTATTAATAATACATATGTAGTATCTTATCTTATATTAACTAATCGTCTGCACCATTCAAGGCTCCACCCTGTCGCTGGATCACTGATCTTCAAGACCTTTGATTCGCTAGAGTGGTCCCGTCATCCCTTGTCCATCCTACAGCTACGATCTTACGACATCACCTTACACAGCTGTATTGTTTTAATATTATACTAGCTTCCGCCCGCGACTTCGTCGCGTGCAATAGTTACTTTAGGCTAACTTTTTTAGGACTTTTAAAGGGGAGCAATTCAAGTTATTCATAATTTTTGTAAAACTTTAACAGTTGAAGCGCCGCACGCAGCGGAAGCTGTCAATAGGAAAAAAACCCCGATTTTGGAGCATCGTTCGTTGGTATTCCGTTCCTTATTGGTCTTAGCATGATGATGCATGGCTTTCCTCTATAACTGGGCTATCTAACACTGAAAGAATTTTTCAAATCACACCAGTAGTTCTTGAGATTAGCGCGTTCGAGCAAACAAACAAACTCTTCAGCTTTATAATATTATTATAGATTTGCAGTAAGCGGGTATATTTAATACACCAGTAAAAACGAACAACGCATAAGTTTCTTAGTGAGGGATCTCCAAAAACTGAAATATAATCTATGTATTTTATTCCAACAGCATAAAACTTTTAAATGTCTTCGACCGCAGTTTCAATAATCCACGGTCGCGGCGATGCAGAAAAAATCGCTTAAGCGTTTTTACGTGCTTGAATATTTAAACATGGCTATGGCACCAGTACGGACGGACGGGCGGACGGACGGACGGGGAGCTCGAGGGGCTAAACGGCAAAGTCTAATTGAATAAACGTGTCGGATTGTGGATAATCGGAGCACCCTCCACCAACCACATCCGATTGCTACCATTTTAAATTTATCCGGATTCCAGGAAAAATGTTAAATTTATCCGGATTCCAGGAATGACGAATATTAATGGTTTTACTAGAAATCCTGTTTGCGCTTCAAATTTATTGGTAAATTTAAAAAACTTACATTTTTATGATGAAAGTTGCCAAAGGTGACTAACGACTGCGTGCATAGTAGTTTGTGTAATATATTTATAATACAATGAAATGTCTTTCCAGTGTATTTTATAGAGAATAGCAGCTGTCTGCAGTTCTTCTCTGTGTAAACTTTGAATATATAATTTGAATATTGTATCCAATTTTGAATATTCCGTCTGCGAAATATTCTCAAAAAAGGGTACAAAGATTTTGAACGAAATAAAGAAAGAAAAATCATTTATTTCGTCACAATCTGATCAATACATTAAAATTATGGTAAATTATAGTTTTCGTAAAAAATAGTAAGGTAAAAGGCGAAAAAGGTCGCACTCAGCGGGACCCGCTGTTGGTCCGTGCAGCCTAGTGGCGGGCGGAGTGTGCGGGTGGTGCGGTGGTGCGGGGGGCGCGCGCAGTGCTTACTCTAAATAAATTAATTTAAGGTTTTTTAACATCTACTAACTGTAATAAAACAACGTTGGCCAGACAAAGACTGATTTTATTTATGAAGTGCGGGTGTTAGACAATAATATATTTTTATGTACCCTCGTAACTAATACTACACTTATAACACTAACATAAATCTATCACTAAATAGCAATGTTACAAACAAACAATAAGAGAAAACAGGTGAGAAAGACATTACCTAATGTTTTACAAAGAAAGTTTGCATACCTACCTTAACTGGTTTACAATTTTTTGCTTAATATACATAGATAATTTGCTATAAACATACGCGTGTTTATAACTTTAGTAACATGATTGTGGGTCATACAAACTGGTAGAAACCAATCAGGAGCGTCTCGAGCAGCCGCTGAGTATGCAAGTCCAAGATTACATCACCGGTACCAAGACGGGTTTGTAGTCGCAAATTCACTTATCGTATGGAAAATGAACTAGTATCATACGCGATGCAAAGCTTTACTAGTTAACATTTAAAATTTCCTAAAAATATATTATTTCTGTAAGTACCACGAAATCCGAGAGCTTTGTTTAATATATGAAAATTATGAGACTTTATCGAGGCACAAATGGGATCAATGCACGAATTGACTATTAGCTAAGTTAAAAAATATGACCATTGCTTAGTAAAAATATATGGGTGTTGCTACATTAAAATAGTTGTTAATCACTACATTAGAAAACGTGACAACTGCTACATTTTAAAAGTCAAGGTTGTGTTCAAATTTTTAACGGCTCATAATATGGGAGTTTCTCCTGATAGCTGAGGAGGCCTCGAACAAGTATACTCTAACATCACATAAAATCATGATTGTTGGAGAACTAAGTGTTCTAGTAATTACAAAAAGTAAATAGCGTATTAGCCAATTTCATCTGTTTTAGTTTTTTAAAAAGACACACATACAATCAAAACGAACACAATCTGACACTCTAGCGATGAGATTTTTTAACACACTTCGAATTAAGTTTAGTTCAATTCTGAACATTTCTAGCAATCGTACAAATTCTGCTGCCCAGAAACAATTGGAGTTTACTACATTTTTAGAGTTGTTCCAGTTCAGCTAAATTCGCTTCCTGTTCGCTCCTTGCTCCACGGAGACTTGCGTAATTAGGCCAGCGGTCCTTGATTGCCTAGAATACTCGTGTGGCGCGCACGGGCGAGGCCTTCCTCCGACCCGATAATATTTAGATACTAGTTATATTCTTTTAACGGCCCTAGTAGTTATTGTGATGTGATCCTGCCTGCAAAAAAGGAGGGGTTTTATGCTCAATCCTGTTAGGACAGATATGTTACACATAAATACATATTTGTTCTCAGGTAATTGGTACATACCTCCATAGAATGTCTGTATGAAGCGTTCATAGCCCGGTGACGTGTTTCGATCGCAAATGATCTAAAAGTTGAGCACCTGAGGACGCGGTCGGTTGGAGGATGGGTGAGGCTAGTGACAGAAGTTCACGAGAGCGCCCGCGCCACGGGAGGCACGTCTTCTGTGGGCTAAACTATATAAAACTTAGATAACGCCCGGAAATAAAAAGGGTGACCCCCTTTGTTTGTTTTTCTTCATATCTTAGCAATATGGATATCAAATGAAAGATTGTGAAAACATCATTTCAAAATTTTTTATTATATTATATTTAACTCACATTGTGAAAAAGGTTACTTGTCGCAGTCAATTTTTATTTTTTTTATTACATGTCAAGTTCAAATCACATAACATACTTTTTTAGAGGTAGATATAATTGAGATACTTTGCCTCAGTATTTGGTCGTTGAGCTGCCTCGCCGAGGCAAACATAATCGGAGCCTCGTTCAGTCGCTTTGTTTGTCTTTACACTTGGCTCAGCTGCACTTGGCCATAGCTCCTTTGGCAATGCTTGGCGCAGTGTCTTGAATATTAAACGGTTCTCTGCCGCATGATGAATGTTTATTGTACTGCCAATTGCATCAGTTATCACAGTATACTGTTTTCATATCTAGGGTAATTGGCTTCAACCTATTGATGGCCCACTATTGAGCAATATCTCTTCACACTAAGGCCTCGAGCATACTCTTCCACGCTGCTCCTATGCTAATTGGTGGAGGGGTTACAGCCAACCCAACTGACTTTTATCAATTATGCCCAAAGACCTTACATGGCTTAACGATCGCTATCTAACGATAACAACCAAGACAGCTTTATTGCCCTCCGAAGCACGGAAGCGTTCATGATTTTTTTGCCACCAGCCTCGTAACACCCGTGCCCTCCGTTGCTTAACTTTATCGATCGCTCATAATCGATACAAGCCGCCGAGCGACGAATACATCAGTACGATTAACCGGTTCGCTAGGATAATTGTTATAAATAGATGTAACGTCAATATCATTACTTCTTACTTTACGATAGTTTCACAGTCTTTTAAAACTCCAACGAGTACTCACGATTACTATAACTTGCTTTGTAGTTGTTGCTTTAGCATAATTTTGTGATATAGTTCTGTGGGTTGGAGCCTGGTGATCCATAGTACAGTTTGGACACCAGTGTCCCATTCTTTTTGTTATTGCAAATCTTACATAATGATAGCTACCACATGTATTGGTACCACATGTACATTCTGTACATTATGGGAGATAATTGATAAAGTTATTATTGTTATAACATAATCGTCAGTACCCGGTGCAGTCTGAACGACTTTATTCGTCACGGTGTTATCACCAGATGAGATTTAAATAAACCACAACCATTATTAATATTATATGCTAATTAAAATTTCAACAAACTTTGATTTAATATCGCAAAGCAAATACAATAATTACACCTGAGCATCACAGCCCTTATTCGGTTTGCAACAAACGGTACCAGTCAATAATAATTTGAACTCTATTCCCATTACATACAATTGTAATTTGTTTGTCATTAATGTTTAGAATAATTGAAATTAGGATGATTAATAAGCTGGATCTGCGGTTCGAACAATATGTTGCTCCAAAATACGTTGCAACTAAATTGTTGCACGTCTCTGATCTGATTTAATATTAATAGCGGTAGTATTCAACAGAAAATATCAAAGACACTAACTGAAAAAGTTCACAGACCACTCGTCAGATGTCGCTTAAAGTGTCATGAAACTACAAGACACGTAAAATAAAAAAAAATATCAAAATCGATCCACCCAGTCAAAAGTTATACGATAAAAACGAATAACAAAAATATTAAAAGGATTAATAACTCCAAAGCTACTCGAAAGAGGTCGCTTCAAAAATGAGACTACATCGCAAGCACTTTCCGATAAAAAAAAAAATCTAGTAAGTAAATAAGGTAACATACATACATGCAAAAAATATACACACACGAATTGAGTATCTCCTATAAGTCGGTAAAAAAATAAAAAATCAATATGTTTGGACAACTCACCCACAGCCATCAGACCTCAAATTACCGATAGCTTGTACTGTGGTGATCAGACAACTGATACACACACATACATATTTTTAAATACATACTTATATACATAGATATTTACACATAGAACGAATATTCCTGCTCATCACAGAAAAGTTTGACCTGAATGGGAATTTCCACCTTCGGTGTAGTAGTCAGGTTTACTAACCACTAGATCAACTGGCATATCATGGATGTTTATAACTCCTTAACGCAAAAACTACTGAACGTATCTCAATGAAAATTGGCACTTCATGGATAGATTAAGGTTTGGAATAACCTACATATAAACTATTGTTTGTCAATGTCGGGCAAAGCCGCGGCTGGAGCGTAGTGTGTGACCCTGTCTGATATTATACATACTAAAGTTATTCTGTCTGTTACCTTTTCACGCCTGAACAGCTGAATCTATTTTAATGAAACTTGGTACAGAGAATAGATAAGAAAAAGATATACACTTTTTTGCGTAAAAAGGCTTGAAGGGTTGCAATATGGGCTGAAAGTTTTTCATTAGCCTTTAGTTGTCCACTGTTGGACATAGGCCGCTCCTAATTTGCGCCACTCTGACCGGTCCTGAGCCTTGTGAATCCAGCGGACACCCGCTGTCTTCTTCAGGTCACCGGTCCAGGTGGACCAGGTGGTCGGGGGGCGCCCAGTGCTCCGTTTTCCTAGACGTGGTTTCCATTCGAGGACCTTTGTTCTCCAACGGTTATCAGTCCGTCGAACTAATTGGGAAACAGTAATCTGGAAGATGAAATGTTATTTGTCTTTAAGTGCATAATGCAATTCTTTTGAGAGATACAATTCTTAAACGATTAACGAAATTATAACAGTTACTGTGTCTATTTATCAACTGACAATTTAAGAGTTTAGTAGCCAAACGACAAACAGGACCCTTATACATATTTCTTTTTGAAAACGGAGAAACTCAATGGTTAACAATACAATTATGAAATTTTGTATATTTCTGTGTATTAGGAATCTATAATGAAAACTTGTGTTTATAAATATTTTCCATTTTATACGTTATTTAACATCTAATTGGGCGTGTCGATTTTGATATTTTTTACATTTATATATTAAAATCATATTAATGTTATAAACTTAGAGCAATATATCTTCTTATAGTATGAGTTAAGTTGCGAACGCTATAGAATATAATTTCACTTTCATTGCCCAGTAAAAATATAAAAATTTTTGTGTAACGGTCTCCCAAGTAATACATTCATGGCCAAATGTGCCCTTCATGTTAAGGGTCTATTCATACGATAACATAATGGCAATATATAATGGCGTTTATGACTGAAATTTGTACGTAAAAATTAGTTGTTTACAAATGCAAGAATTATTATAATTAAATTTTATTGCATCAATTTTTTATTTTTATTATTTTGTCTATTTTCTAAAGATATTTTTTTTAAATTTTACCATTAATGTGATATGTTTATTGTTATTCAGTTCAATGTGGCAAGTATCGTTCTAAGCAACTGAAATTTAAAAAAAAGTCCTTAATAAATTATTTATTTCATTAATTAAAATAATTAAAATTTCCCCGCGTGTTTGCTTCGCTGTAGTACGTAAGGAGGTTTCTATTAGTAAATATGAAATGTTTGCAAGATCAATAGATAAGTATGTGTACACTTACACACTCATACCTCCGCATCGTTGATAATTACTTGCTTCGGTGAACGAAAATATCACGAGGAAACCTGCACTCGTGACAGCTCCCCACAAAGTATTCGAAAGTGGGTAAAGTTCATCGATCAACAATTAGCCGCATGGTGGCCTATGGCCTGAATCTCTCACATTGTGGAGACCCAAGCCCAATAGTGGGACAGTTATGCGTTACAATGACAACAACCATACATGGATTGCCTATGTAACGTAATACTTATAACTTAATAAAAAAGAAATACGAAATCTTTAATCATGCAGCGTAGTAAATTCCGCATACTAATCAAGTCATACCAAAAGTAAACAGACGGAACAAATTAATTTAAAAGTAGCTGCCAGCAAATTAAAAATAGTTTATAATATACTCAAGTCCTTAACATATTTCGCGCGCCTCACACAAAGCCTGCGGTTTCGGTCCATCCCGCGTCCATACTCGACCTCAAAGTTTTAAACACTGCCCCTAGTTGAACAACTTTTACTACGCCTCGAAATAATACCTAGAACCTCGTAATAAAAAGGAGAAATAGTTCGTAGCCTCGTTTGACCTTAGTTCAACTCATTTTTAGAGGCACCTTTCATCGCGGACTCTATTGGGATATGTAATATTTAGACGATTTTCTTTTTTATTGCTGCGATTCATTTAAAGTTAGTAACAATTATGGTTCAAGAGAGTTTGTTGTTTCCCTTCAAGAATTAATAATAATGGACGTACTGAGAAATGCTTATAAATAAGTCACTAGCATAATAAGCTTAGAAAAGATAAGTCAATAGAGGGTAGACAATATACAGTTTAAAATAATACCTCATCTAGGGTTGTTCAGAAGACGAAGAGCTACAAATCGATAATGTTACTGGATGTCGCATTGATGGCTGTTGTACTAGTGACATGAAATACGATATGAAGTTTAATATACATTTTAAAATGTATTGTATACATAACGTGTTGTGAATGTACTATACTTTACTGTAATCTTATATGAGATTTTAGTAATTTCTTAAAGTTATTTATGATTTTATCATTTTAAATATAGGCTGGCAACTTATTATTTAAATACACATCCTCAAATTCAATGTTTTTACCGTGCTTTTATTTTTTATTTTTCCATATCATAATATCTTCTCTATTCATGTTCAATTCGTACTATGTATAATTCTACGAGCGGTCCACGGTCTCTCATTGAGCAATTTTCTTCCAAGGGAGCGTGTTTGATGTAAAAATAACGACCTGTATATTTCAAATTCTTGATTTTATTATTTTTCAATCATAGTTATTACTAATACTAATATGATTAGAGTTAACTTTAAATGTATAAACGATTGTGTCTACTATTTCAAGAGCTACAATTATTTTCCTTATCCGATCAAGACCTTACCAATAAATCTTGTCAGAGTAATAACACAGACTTTGTAAGCTATATAATATATATAGTATCATGTGTTACTGCGTACTAAGACAGCTAGTAAGACAGGAAGCTCTTCAATAATTATATCTTAACAATCATGTGTCGTAATGTAACCTTGCATATGACATTGTAAACTATCGAAAAAGTTATTCACCTCAGACTACACAAGTGAGAAACACTATCTTGATCTTCTTTACCTTAAAGTTAATTAACACTAAACCTCGTCCCTATTATGCTTTAAACACTAGTTAAGTAAAGTAATCCTCATGAGCCAGAGCACAATAAATTGGCTTAGTAAGTTCCAAGAGCAGATAAGATTACGTTACACAGCAAAACACTACCTGCTGTATTCATGCCCGTGCCTGCAGAACAACTGGTTTACTACTATATGCCTTCTTACAATCATGTTACAATAGGAACAAATAGTTGTTGAAAAATGAACAAACAGAGGCTATAGAGCCTCTGTTAAATTAAGATAAACCATTTACCATTTGATAAACTGTCGTTACGATTACAGTTTGTAGTTTTATGGTTGGCCTCAACCTTTGTTCGCTGGAAAGCTATAACCAGAGGATTTTCTTGTCGGAGACTTTAATAGGTACTCAGTGAAGAGTAAAAGGTATTTATTCAAGCGTTTCAAACTTAAAAGTCGGTCAAAAAGAAATATAATACTAAAACCCACAGAAGTAATTCCTTCTACTACTACTATCTTGTTAAGTTGAACACTTACATTGGTTGAGATAAGAAAGTTTAACAAAAAATCTATTTTGGAAACCAATTTAAACAAGAAGAATATACATAATGTGTCGCATCTTCTAAAATCAAACGCAGCTCTGTCTGCGCAACGAGTTATATAGTAAATTGAAAAATACTATTCAAAAACATTTCTTCAAATTACCAAAATATACGTATTAAAAGACAATCAAAATTAGTTGAAATAATTTACGCAGCTGGTTGTGAGGGCTAGTTGATGCTAATGTCCGGCGCCCGAGGGCATTCGTTGATTGCGTTCAGCTCGCGAGGACTGCCGCTGAATAAAGACCATTTGATATTACATTTGATTCAAATCACTACAGAAATTAATTAAAATGCTTAGAATATCAAATCCTTTAAGATTTAATGTATAAGGTGCTTCGAAAATAAAATAGGTAATAGACGCTGTAAAAGTCAAAAAATATCTTTTATAAAATTCAATTGACGTTGCTCACTTATTGTCTTTCATGTGAACAGATTTGAAAATCAAGAGGTAGCGAACATGAAAGGTAATTCTAGAAAGATCCAAAAATAAACAGCAACAAAATCACGATCAGTGTAATTAAGTTACAAGTGCTAGTAACGAGAACAATAATGTAGGATGCAAATGTTCGCTTGAGGCTACACGTTGATTGCGTTCACCCTCTGCTCGTACAACTGCCTCTAGAATTACGACAATTACTTTCAACTTACTGCTGTAATGGGACTCTCGCAATATTTATAATTCCACGCTTCAGATCTGCATTTCATTGTTTTCATTTTGAGGTTTTATTCGATACTTTGTGGCCCATCTTGGGCGCCAATGTTGTATTTTATTCTGCAGTTTATATTTTTGTGTTAACTATCTATCCTTTTCAATTCTTATAGGTAATTTTGGTAATATTTATGAACCATTATTTTTCCATTAAATCGATGTACTATTTATAAATTTAAGGCGACCAATTTACACAGCAGTCTTCTGTCCGCCCTCGTCCGTCAATTGTTACCTAAGATTATCTTATAATTGAAATTTACACAGACTGTCATGGTATCACGGACCTAAATAAGTCCTAAATACAGATTACAAAGCAGTACTTTTAGTACAAGGAGAATGAAGTCAATAATTACGCTATTAAGATGCAGAAACGGTAGAAATGCAAATGTCCAGCGCCCGCGGCATTCCGTTGATTGCCTCGTCCTACCAAACATCTCCAGAATTACGACGATTACTCTGGAACGTACGTTCTGGAATAGAAATAGCTTGTTTATTGTATGAAATTGCTCATTTATTTCTAACAAAATCAATAATAGCTTTTTTAACACTTATTGTAATCTTGTTTTGTTGTAGGAAAATATAGGTAAATGTTTATTCAACTTGTGCATACATGAAGCCTGTGGATTTAGAATATATTGCTATAAGAATAGTTATTTCTATTTGGAATAAGATCTATTTTATTATCCTTATTACATCATTTTCTTCATTGCTTCAGTATTAAAACTATTATAGTATTACAGGAAATTTGGCTGTCCTATATTTCAGTATTACGAACTAAGACTAAGATTTTCAATGAATAAATAAATATCTCAGGACAACTCACATTCGGCCTTTGTAGGTGATCCTACTTATCAATGGCCCGTGGATCTCTCTTCAATCAAAATAGTTCAATACTTCTCCACGCTGTTCTAGTACAGGTTCTAAAAGAGATATGATAATATTAACAGACGATGATTTTAATTTTAAGAAAACTGCAGCCGAGTTGAGGGACAATAATAATAATAATATAATACAATGCAAAATTATCAAACTACTTATTTTAATACGGAAAGCATATTTAATAAATTCAAATAGCTAAACGGATTAGGTAATAAATTTTTCGTTGCATCAATGCTGAGCTTTGAAACAAAAAAACACTATTAACAAAAGCAAGAATCTATGGTGAGGCCAAGCAATCATGTTGATTCATCTGATCCAAGTTCTTCCTTGTTTGTTACAGTTTGACTGAGTTTAACATTTAGTAAGGTTTTTTTTCACATTTATCATTTTCTAGGGCAATATTGAGAAACAGTGTTATCACATCGTCAAAGCAGTGTTTGCTCACAATGTTTTGTTCCAACAAAACAAAATAGCAATAAGTAAAAGACAGCACATCTAGAATGATCAGAAGCAAGTTTCTGAAACAGAATAACAAAGAGCCAAATATAAACGTAAAGTTGAACAGAATAACATCTAAATCTAAGAAGGATGACAAATATTACAACCTCCTCAAGTTGTTCCGCCGACAAACGGCCGTAGTTTTTGCTGGGAGCTGCGATAATGGGTATTGCTGCACAAATTTAATAAAACGCGATGGTTTGCCAACTCTTCGCATTGTATCGCTTTGCGTTTTAGAACTTTGCCAAATGGAAATAACGGTGCTTGGTGTAATTCTTTGGTCGTGATTCTTTTATATGATGCCAATTTTTAGATGTTACGTTTATCAATCGTTTTTAACAACTCCTAAATTTTTGAGGTTTAGTATTTCGTTCTCTTACTTTCCCAATGTCGTATCTTAAAAATGATTAGGTGTGTAATAGAAATATCTGTACAAGTATGTATTTAAAAGTATATATGTATGTTAATCAGTTATCTGATCACCATAGTACAAACTAACGCTTAGTTTGGG
>DWJZ01002542.1:0-19188 GCA_018249125.1 Asbolis capucinus
CTTTTTTTTCTCCCTGAACATGTAATTTTGCAGTAATTTATAGGGTGCCTAATACTTTTGGCCAAGGCTGTATATAGGACGTCACTAGTTGAACACACATCAAAGCTTTACCAAGCAGCAGCGGTAGGGCTATCTTAAATTGCCGTGATTACATCGATCATGCTTCCCAGTCATTCCCAGTTTTGTACTACAGAACGTATTACAAGCGGGGAAGGCTGGAGGAGGAACTGCCATCAATCACTGATCTGTCTGACCGGGTTACGGCCCTTTGAACCTGTGCTCCACAGGCACGGTCAATCCTCACAAATCTACGGTTGGTCCACGACTTAACCAAGTCATTCCTCAAAAAATCAAACTTATACTAATAATAAAAAATTACGACTCGAAGAGTTTATCAAGGAGAGGAATGTTAATTTGATAATTCTCGTGTTTATAAAAAATCTTATACACGACATTTTATGCATTTTTTGGGACAACGACGGACAGATTGGCGAAGCGCGTGCGCGTCCCGTTATCTGTCGTTTTTACGCTGTACATTGTACTCTTTTTTTACAATGCGGCTAACCACAGTGTCTCTTTTGCACGCGTTGCTTGTTGGAACTGGCCATGAGACAATAGATCCTTATAAGTTTCTATGGCTATTGGGGCAGGGATGTGATTACGTAGTTACTTGTAGCGAGGCTAGAATTTAAATTGAATGTTTATTTCTTTTAATTTAATACAATTAGCAGATCGAGAACAATCTTAGGTGTTTAGTGAATTTGTACTTTTATCGGTGTTTTGATTCATGACCTTATTTGATATTGACCCTGTTTCTGTTATTTTATTGATATTCGATAATGTCATTGCGTCCTATTTGAATTGAATTATTCCATCTTGTCCTAATGTTACGTCTAGTCGGTTCAGTACAGTCAGCTTATTGACCGTTGTTACGATAACAATCGGTATTTTTTATTTTGCGGTCGTCTTGAAGCCTCCTAGAAGTAATCTTGGGTTTCTTAAAATTGTCAGTAGTGCAACAGCTAAATACTTATAATCCAATTACCCGTTCATTTTCACTCTGAATCATAGCAAATCCACGAATAAGGACAGCGACCGATTTCTCTGGTGTCCTTACGACAATGACCGAAACGTTATGGAATTTGAACGTTATGCCTATCGTAATAAGGATCTGGATATTAATTCAGTTGCTCTACATCTCGGTAATCTACCAATGTCGTGTTGCAGCGTAGAAAGTGTCCCGTGTATAGGGTGACCATAGATCATGTTTGATAGGATACTATTCTGTGTTATCATCAGATAAAATATTTCTGGATTGCTCATTCATCATCTCAGATAGAAATGACAAAATGATGGACTAGACAGATTGAATTTGCATGTGTGGACCGTGCTCTATTACGTAATGTATGAAGATCAGTGAGGCAGTGATAATGACATAGTGTAAGCTATAAAAATGTATTATTTTAATTGTGCAAGAATGGGGGTCCATTCAGTCCTTAGTTCAGTTGAAGAAATAGAATTTTAAATATCAAAATGAGACGTAGGCTAAATCCGACGTTGAGGAGGTGACATAAAACTGAATATGACATTTAATATACAACTATATAAAAACATTTATTCGAATAACTATTTTATAAAATACAGTTAAACTCTGAGATAGTCAGATCTCGTATGTTGGCAACTAATATAATGAACGTAATCTTTACCGATCGTCAAATTTGTGGCCTCATAAGACTGTTTTCATTTTCACTTTGTGATGTAATCATTATTATAATGTCATCATGATGTTAATGACATTGCGCAATCACCTCATACTTAATTATATTGTTCTTATATTGATAATGGTATTTGAAATTCATTAGAATGTAATAAAATAATTTTAAAAGTAGGTTTATTTTCATAACATTAGATGACGCATCAAATTACAGTATAAACTCTTAAGCTAAAGTCAACGTCAAATCGTTTATTTCATGTAGGTATTTTCAATAGTTATGAACATCATTTGTTTGGAATCTATCATTAATCTACCACCGTTACGGAAAGGTGCCATAAAAAAGGGAAGAAACGGCGAAATTTAAAAAATATATACATACATATTTTTGAAAACGTGTGTTGAGTAGTTTGATGGCAACGGTGGTAGATTCCAAAAAAAGAGTTCATTTGTGTATTGAAAATACCTACATGGAATTAATGACTATTGACTTTGTAACTATTTTTTATTCTCTCCATAAAGTATTTATTTATTTGTTCATGTACACGTAAACAATTTGTTCAACAAGGTAATATATATATTTTTTTAAAGTTTTGTTTATTTCTGCTTATTTTTAAATACATATAATAATAATACGAATTTATTTAAAGGAACTTGAGCGAAACCGGCTCTTTATTACGAAACTCGAGGGACTAAACATTTTCTATCGTTATGTAGAGTGGATGAATATGTGGGTTTTAACGTAAACGCACCAAGTTGTGCTCACTTTTACTTTATAGGGAGTTTATCGTTATAAAGCATAACGTTATAAAGGGTTTACACTGTACAATCAACAAAATAAATGCCACTACTGTAATTTTTTTACTAATAACACGAATTTAGTAAACATTTTTTTTCTTTTAAAATATTAATTTAGGATAACATTATGGTTACTTAAATCGTTCTTTAGTATAAAATCACAATCTTTACTAAGGAGTTATTATCGTGACCATTGAGGAACACGATTTGTTTACTTTTTAAACGATTAAAATAACTAATTCAGCATTTTTTTTCACATGACAGGGCTCGTCTCGACGCCAGCCATGGCCAGATTATTGACATATAAGTACCAGAATTAAAGCAGCTTAGCGGGAATCATTTTAAGCACGTTTTTAGCATATTGTTTGTTTAATAGTTGCAGTATGACTATTTCTTAAAGATATATGAACTTTATATTTTGCAAAAATTTTAATAATCTGACAAAACATCTTTCGCCATACACTCGATAGCGTAGTGTCTGCCGGCGGACAGTCAGCTCGGCAGTGGCGATGTCGCCACCGGCCGTGTCCTATTGTATCGGGTTCACTGTGTTGGTGGTAACTGACCACGCGCCGAGCGGGCCGTCCAGCGAATTGGTCCACGTCACTGTCTTCACTCGTGTCCTATTGTCGTTCTGCACGATTGTTCTTTGTTGGTTTCTTTCGTTGTGCTACTTTTTTACTACAACACTACGGTCTCACCGGTATTAACTTCGAGTTTTGCATTTATGTATTGGTGTTATTGACCTCTAATATAACTACTGCGCATTATGTGGCTTGTATCTTTCATTCTTTATTAAGAACGTTTATATTTTCATCAAAACGTTATGCACTTGCATCATCGTTTCTTAATTTAATATATGCATCGTGTTAGAAGGGAATTTGCGTGTGAACAAGAATCATTGAATTATCCTTATTACAGCCACCTCGGCCAATTAACAGTCACGCCGTTCTCTGCTCCAACAATTTAATGGGAAGTGATAAGGACTTGGCAAATGAAGCTCCCGCACTGTCTGATTCATAGTATTAGTTTAGTATTCTGGATAAGATTTCAACACGTTTCTTGTTGCAATCTTCACTCTTATCCTGATTCATCAGCGCCAATTTAAATGTTGTAACGTTAAATATTTTTAACATTGTAATTAATTCGAAATTAAGGTGAGTTTACAAAATAAATCAAAATATTAATAGAAACCAATTTAGGTATATTATGTGGTAAACATGATGTAGATGGTCGCTCAATTATGAACACGCAAACCAAATTAAATATTACACATACCGGTAGACAATTACATATCTGCTGAGAGCACATCAAGCAACGAACTCGGCTGAAAATGAACAAGGATTATTTCTCGAATCAAACCTGACCAATTGATCACTGACCATAATCACATAAGAATTATGCACGCCGATACCGCTGCTCTTGACTTTCGATAAAGAACCCGACGAAACGTCTTAATCGAATAATCGCATTACAACAAAAAAAATGCTACATGTAACAAGTAAAATAAGCTTATAAAGTTGACATTACTTCAGGGCTTTGATTTTCTTTTCATCAATATCATTACAATAGAACACCATATGCGAAAATTAAGTTAGCTATCAAAAAATATAAACTGCCATTCACATCAACATAGTATTTTATATAATATCGATTAAGAAATTGCTATCGAATCTGCGGGATCGCAGCGCGCGCGTCAGTCGCGAGCGAGCCGTGCTGACGAACACTCGTGTACAACGGCGGGTATTAACGAAATATCCGAGCGATTGTAAACCTCATTGTTTCCGCGTTACGTGTTGAACCACTCGGAATTCGGGTAATTAGCTTGTTATGTAAACCTATGCCTCCGCAAAGTTGTGCTAACGTCTAGCCCTGATGTTTGTTCATGTGACGTGTAATAGTAAAAGTGTATTCAACATTGGATTGGCTCTAATCTGCGGTTTGACACACACTTTCAACATCTATTATAGTTTTTGTGTTTACTGCTTTAAATTAATACAAGAAAATAATGGTTTAGTGTGTCTAAATACGGAAGTCAGAAATGCTTATAAGAATGCTAGAATAAGGTCGATTTTTAGTTGTTTGAGATTGTGTCAAATGTAATACAACGATTCTTCAGAGACATAATAGACAAATTTCTGTCAAACAATCTTTAAATAGCCCGTTTGGTACAAACAATATACCGTTACTGTTTGATGTTATTGTGTACTAAGCATTCCTTCATCCAACAGAAAACCAGTATAGATGTTTTAAAATATTTACCTAACTTTTAACAACCACAATAGAATCTGCGTTATTGTACTCATGATCGACGAATCTCGAAGTCCGCCATTATCTATGCTATTGACAATACAAAAGCGCAAAAACTGCACCTAGAAAGATCTATTACAATCGCGAGTTTTTATCTTATCCATGGGATCCTTACCTGCGCCTGCGCATTATCAACAATAGTTAATATTTGTTTAGTAATTATTACTACTACATTATTATTACTCTGAAGTAAAAAAGCTGATGTTGAAGGCTTTCTGACAAAAATGCCTACAGTAATAATAATATTACATATTATTATGTAAAAAATCAATAAAAGTTCTCCGTCTCCTTGATTATTATTTCCACTTTAATATGTTTCACAATCCTTATTTAATAGCTTATACATATTAATTTAGATAGTGAGAATTTTATCAGATGTAATAAAAATAAACGTGATTCATAAAATCAGGTAATCTGGTTTTTCTGCTGATTTCCTTGAAATGAACTCCTTGGCACGAATGCAATCATTGGTAGATGATGTCAGTTAGCATGTAATGTGAATTAATGTTATTACTTACGGTCCCAGCCATTGTCTTATTATTGTCTTCATAATCCTCCATGTCTCCACGTTCTCAACAGACTCTCGGATACATTTTCAGGCGATTCTTTAAGCTGTTTAAGATACCGTTCACTGGATTTTCGAGTGTAGCGTTGTCCAAGATAAACAGATATGTTTTAGATAAAATCATGTATCTTGACACAACGAGACAGGCTAGAGTTCTTACTGATAATAGTTTTATCTTGTCTTATCGATATGAAAGTGGTATTCTGATAAAAATAATGTCACTATTTTTTCTTTTTTTAGTATTTAAAAGCTTCTAACATGAAAGTACCGCAAATGAAAAATTAATTATATCAACTAAACCATATCTTTCATTTCTAATTTTATTAAAAGCCTCCTATGTAATTTGTCCATCTTCCTACATATTTTGAACTTGAACAATAAATATAATTTCGGCCGTTCTTGGGGTGATCATCACCTAGCCAATTCTTATAATTCGTGTTGTTGTTAACGCAAAACCCTTCCCTGATTTGTTGAAGTTCTTACAGATTTTAACATAATAATTACATTGTCGTCATATTTTAAAGTAAACATTCGCTCATGAGACAGCGTCACCGTTTCACAAATTACCGTCATTTTATTGCGTGTGCTTGCCAGCAGTTAAGGCGAGTTAATCGATATTTTAATGAAATGAGAACCAGTTAAGTTTGTACGACGACTATTTAAGATGTCGTGTATTACTTCATTAGCCTGCTGTGTTCTGTAACTACTATCAGTAAATTAGATTCATTTGTTTCCGGTCTTGGATTCTTCGTCATTTCTATCTTCGTACTCGAGTAATTTTAATGTTTTGTGTTGCGTTATTCTTTGTCCTAATTCTTAGTACTTCCACACCATAAAAGTACCTGTAGTTCTGTATAAAATTTCATACTTGTACATAGGCTCATTGTACGCAGCTAATAAAACTCAAGGCCGCACACAGAGTCGTAGAAGGCTACCTAAACCGCTGCTTAATACAAAGTTTGTATGGAGATTCTATTAGGAGCAATTCAAGGAACTATTAGGCATTTACGAATTTGTTAAGTAATGCTTTACGACTGTACTATAATAGCTAATAATACTTAAAACGAATACACCTTTATTTCCTGTTGTAAATAGTAATCATGCGTTATATGGTTTATTAATGATAGCGACCCGAATGTACAATGCACATATTTGGTAACGTTACATAATCTGTTAATGTAGCTCTTGGCTGCACATTTTGTTATGCAAATGCACGCAATGTACCAGTCTTGTTATTAACAGTCGATCACCGTTGATTGCTGTTTAATGAGAAAATCCTGTAGTTCATGTCTAATTATATTACGTATATTTTATGGATAAACATGAGATTTAGAAGTGAATTTTGGATGAAATATGGTAAGATCTTTTAAACTCGATTAGTAATCCTACTCATATTATAAATGTGAAACTTTGTGAAGATGTTTGGATATTTGTCTTTCCTTCACATGGTAATTGTTGAACGGTTTATGGTGAAACTTGGGTTACGGATAGACCGCATCCAGGAAATGAACATAGGATGGATATTATCCTGATTGTAGGTTCCCCAGGGATGATATGCACGTTCTTTTGACAGATTAAGATGAATAACGGATATAGATGCTTTTCACCAACACATGACGCAGGCGAAGCCGCATTCAGAAACTAGTCATAGATATTTTGAGTAAAAATGGAATACCAACTGATTTAGTAGAAATATTTGTTAAATGTATTCAGAGATATAGTCGCTTCGGGATTATTATGTCCATAAAAGGCCTTACAACCCATCCCTACCGAGAATTGTACACCGTTATTAATAAGCCGATCTCTTGGGATTGTGTTCTTGAGCTGTGGTCATTTATCCCCTTCGTGACATTCGTATGTCGACAGTGATAAGTGTTAATCTTACTCACTCAGTCCCAATTAAATACCAATGTTGAGAATAATACTCTTTATATATGGCATTTTGAATGCGAGGTACAGTTATACCTACTCGATGGTGCTTTACGTAAGTTGCAAATTTGACTCGGAGCTATGGCCCTGGGCTCGGCCTTGAGTGACTGTCGTCAGTCCAATGTTCCACGTGTCAGTAAAGAGAAGTCGTCTACCGTCTACCATCTCAATAAAACATTTCACGCTTTGTCAAGTGATGGTAGAGAATCTTTAAAAGTAATTACTTTTGGTTTGCGATAATATTCTTTTAAATTAGGTACTTTAACAATGTTTGTTCTTGATGACGTATTGTTTAGAGGTGAATTACAAATTACGAGTAACGACGTCATTGTAGATATTGTATGTGGTTCTCGTGTATTCTACACAAAGTATTTATTCGTTCATAGATTCATTTTCCATTGAGATTAAAACATATATTTCATCAGATACATGACGGCCCCCATTGAAGCCACTCATTGATTAATCATGAAATCTCAGAAATTATAACATCTACAAACTTGAAATTTGGCTGGTAGGTTCCTTATAGGGTGTAAACATCCGCTAGGAACGGTTTTCTTGAAACTCCATCCCTAAAGGGGTAGAACGGAAATCCGTATGAAAGTCACACGTGTTTAAAGTTAGAGACTTCAAATTTAAAATCTATTCTCTATAGAGGGTGTGGAGGTGTACTAATAATATATGTTTAGACACCAACCCCCTCTTGGGGTTCAAATGGGGGATGGTAATGTGTATGAAAGTCTAGCACGAAATCGCAAGCGGCCATACCCATAGTTGCACCATTTCATTTTGTCTTATTTCCATAGCACAAGCTAATGCTTACTTCATCAGTTGTCCTGAGATATTTATTTCAATTTTTTTTTATCCGTTCCAGGTGACCGCGTAAAATGAACGGTGGTGGTGAGTGAAGTGAGTGAGTGAGTGCAGTGCGGTGTAGTGCTGACGATGTGAACGATGCCGTCCGACAGCGGCGCCACCTGGTCGCCGCCGGCCACCACCGAGCGGCGACTCAGCAACTCGTCCGATGGCAGCGCGGGCAGCGGATATTCTAAAGCTGTAAGTAACTACTTATATTACAACGAATAAGACAGACGTTATTACAAAACACTTTTTATATCTGAAACTAAGCCGTAACGTTCTGTTAATCGTCGTGCATCACATAAAAAATCACATAAGACTTTTTTAATTTATAATAAGTTAGTACTTGCCTACAAACCCACCTGATTACACGCAATTACTTGAACTTCCTGAACTGGTACGGGTACTGAAGCTTTTGTCAGTTTCCAAAGCAAAGACGGAATGTAAAATATTGCGCGATAGTTCATGTTAAGACAAATTCCTGACGTCGTTCAACTGAGTTGTGAATGAAACACATTTTCATACAAATTGTGCAATAACAAACGCGTCGCCGTAGTAGGTAGTCATTTTGTCGCTTTGCTGTGGCAAGAGTATTTCAATCAAGAAGTTTACACAGAAATACTTTGAATCGGCGAAACGTGAATAGAAAGGGTTTGTTCCTGTTGTTAAACCATAGGTTTGGATGATGTCACACTTCGGTACATTGATTACAGCGAAACAATACTACATATCTGTAATTAACATCTTTATATATATGTTAGAAACGTATACAACACGTCTTCCACAAACATCATACGTCCCAGTCACAAATTCTCATCACTGCCGGTTCACAAGCGTCAAAATTTATGGTTTCCTATACCGACATGAAACTGTGTCGAAATATCTATTTTAACACTTTTACTACGGCGAACGATTTGATAAAAACATTTTTATAGAAAGATTTTTATAGAGAAATTAGGAGGAAAACTGAACTGTAAGTGACATGTTCGATGTTACAACACCATACACGTGGTTCGGCTTCGTCAGTGATGCACTACTGTAATGCAAAGATTTAGTATTTAAGGCGATGCGAACCAAGGTTCACGTACATGCTACACCCACAATTACATAGTCCAACCCGGATGTCAGTGTACTATACTTCGCAGTGCCTTTATTATTTAAAGTAACAAATTGTGATGTAGAAGTAAATCTGTTGAGTAGCTACATTTTTATATACCTTTGTTCATTTACTTGTATTTCACATTTATTTATAAGTGAGGAAGTATTTCTCATCTTTGATAATTAAAATATTGTCTATATTATACAAGTAGCTTTTTCCGGCTGTTATAAAAAGATTATCTATTGGTGTAGTAGGTAATTAAGCTGACTGTTAAGCCGGAGGTCGTGAATTCGATTCCCACCCAATAAACATGCCTGTGATGAACAGGAATGTTTAAGCAGTGTGTCTACTTGAAAAATATATCTATATAAATATTTTAAGAGACGTGTATGTTTATCAGTTGTCTGATCACCACGGTGCTAGGTGGTATTGTACACTTGAAGGCGAACAAGGAAACCTACACTTCTGCGAGTTCTCCGTAAAGTTCTCTAAGGTGTGTGAAGTGCACCAATCCGCACTTGGCCAGCGTGGTTGACTATGGTCTGCGCCCTTCACGTTGTGATAGACCCGAGCCCAGCCTGATTGCAATTATATTACACTTCCGATCTTCTAAGTGTTTGTTCTTAGAAGCTGTCGTCTATAACAACAGATATTGTCGTTTTGTACGGCGAATGTAATTGAATTGGTTTCCGACTATTTAAGCTGACTCACGATATTTTCTGGGCCACCGGCATTACGTGCAGCGTTTGTTTGTACTGAAGGCTATAATATAAGGTAATTTGTTCCGTTTCATTAATGTTCACTTATTTAAATGATACTATTAATCTTGCTTATTAAAAATCAGTTTTATTTAACGTCATGTTTTAAAAGTAGCTACCATATTTTACATATTTAGGCCTTAAAATATGTCTTGTGTATGTGTACATTTCTAAGAAAAATGTAGAGCTGGTGTTATTAAATTATTCACTTAACTGGGAAATTGGGTCAAATTATTCAGATTTGTAAAGTAGGTAAGGGATTTTCAGATTTTGCTTTCCTTGAAAAGTTTATTTTTATTGAAAATATATTTTACATTACTAACGCCTAAATAAATAGCTTGGTTATAATCAAGTTTACAACGAAATACCCTTCATAGTTCCTCTTATTTTGTTACCATATTTCTTTCTAAATTAATACATTTACAGCTCTTTAATGTCATTGAAATTAACTTGGTGCACTGTCGTGTAAGTTAAAGTATTAAATGTGTAAACAGTTCGCCCTCCATTGAAACTCCGAACTTGTTACAGAGGATGTTCCCAATCAATCACCATTTGCATATCCTTTGCCGATTCTCACGCTCCCCTCCAACACATTAAAATAACTTAAAATATGTCATTTACATTAAGCGGTGACAGCTTAACGGTTTAAGGTATCTAGAACGGGAGGCCTGGGTTCGAATCCTGCGTGCAATTCACTTTCAGAACTATATACTGGAGGTTAATTAACACTTGTTTCGGTAAAACTCCTGAGAATTCCTCGTAGGTTTCTCAGTGTGTGAAGTCTTTGTCCGAACTTGGCCAGCGTGGTGAACAATGGCCTAGGCCTCTAATAATGTGAGAGGAGAACCGAGCCCACTAGTGGGACAATCATGGTTTGCAATGATGTAATGTAAACACCATTTAGCTGCGACAGTTTCAGTGTCGTGTTAATGTTCTAAGGTCGACTAGTTTGCCTGCTTAATAAATGTCCAATATGATGAACCTTATATCATTACAATAAGGGCGATAATGGCAGGTGAAGGAAGTTGGTAGTAGTTTTTCTGCCTTTCGCTGTAAAATTGTCGCATACCAAGGGCGACAATATGTTGTATACGAATCAACTTCGCCTTTGACATTTTAATATTGATTAAATATTCTAGCAGCTTCTGGAACTTGAGTTCTGCGTAATATAGATTTAATGTATAGTAGAATGTCTTTGTAGTATATGTAATATTTTGCTACAGAACATCTTATATCTGCTGTTACAGCACATTCTTGAAGCACTGCTTTGGTTGTAAAAATGTCGCAAATTAATTTAATTTTCTTCCATAGCAATCTTTGTACCCCAAACATTTTTAGTATAGTTACGACTTTATAAGGTTGAATGACTAATATTTTTACAAAAAAACGTGTAAGCCCTCAGAGGTATTTTGACAAAAAGACAAGTATATTTTGAGATGAGAACCTATTCTTGCTAATTTGCGAAAACTTATCGAGTTCATGGCTTTAGATATTTCTCGATGACGAGTTACGAATACTTCAGGTCTTCTCTTTTCTCGGTTAACTCCATAAAAAAAGACAAAATATATGAACATTTCGTAAGACCTCGCTGTAGTATTTAAACTAACCAAAAAAAATTTTTGAACAGTCAATAACTCAACAGGTTTTTCTTGTTTTGTATCGCTTAGTGTCATAATCGCCGTAGTTCACTCAACTCAGCCGGATATCCGGCATGAATCCATACAAATGGAATATATCGGTTGTCGTATCCGAGGATATCCTTGGAGCCTCCCCGAGACTAGTTTTTGTTACCCGCGATCTAGACGGCAATTAGCGTCCAATTGTCTATCTCATAATGGACGTAGATGAGTCTTATATGCAATACTCATCATGGGTAATTCATATATTGTTTTGTAATAGACAGAAGAACATACTTTTATTTAATTTCAAGGTCATTAGTTACAACATTTATCCAATATAGAATATCTTCATCTTCAACACATCCTACTGTAGAATCTGCTCTTCTGTGACAATAAAAGGACGTATTGGTCGACTTCTTACACCTTTGAAATTTTTAGATAACGCACTTTCATATAATCCTATCTCAATTTCATCTTTTTCTTCTAGTTAATTGTTGAAGATAGTTTTAATAAGTTGTTTTTAAGAATTAGCTTGAAGAGAAGGATTGATAGTTAGTTTCTTCAGTTTCTTTCAATTCCCTGTTCACTCGACTGCCCATCAAGACGTTGCCATACAGCTTATTAGAAATTCAGTTCGAAACCACATCGTTTAATACATCATTTTCACTTGATTATAAAAAAGCTTGGCTATTGAGGTTTTCCAGGGTATAAAAAAAGCATATATTGAATTACTTAAACCCAAGGAAACAAAATTCCGAGTCCAAATTCATGAAGACCAATGCCATATAACGGTGACGGTCTTAACGGAAATATGGAAGAATCTAAGAATTGTGTGCCAATCTCGACCTCTGTTATAACTAATTTGTATGGAAATAGTTCTATTAGCGGTGATTATGGAAATGTATTAGATCAATCACCTACCAAATGTTGATATATCATCATTAGTGTGTATTAGTGATCGCCCGGTTGCTCAATTCAGGTCAAATTCGCCATCATTCATATTTGTTTTGTCGACACGATGGTCGCTACCATATACTACAACTACTGTTACTACACTAGTACTTTCATCTAATTTGGTCACATTTTCTATTTCTCTTTTTATTCCAGCAGGCGAGTTAAGATTAGGAAATGCAAATTTTCTTTTGTATATAATTGTCTCGTGTAAATTAAATAAATACAGAACTAGAAACCTATCAGAGTAAGTAATACTTTGCATCAACTTCGAAAATATCTCATAATACTTTCATTAATAAACGCTTGCACTCTCCCCGCATTAATTTGTGTCATACCCTAGAACAAGTATTCATCTGTCACATCAATGCTTGTCCCGGCCGTAAGGTTGCCGGGCGGCCAGGAAATCCAGAATTTTCCCGGAAATGCGTGTCGTCCCGTGTCCAGTAATTTCATTATGCAGTCGCAAAATTCACAAATATTTTCTTCACAAAGGATACCCCACTATACCTACGCGTACGCGTTAGGACACCAAAAATGATTCCTCGCTAAGAATCCCTCGCTAGACACAGCCACCAAAAGGGCTAGTCGATTTATCTATTAACTTATATCCTACGCGTTATCAAATGCAAGGACTTTAAGCTTTATCATTGATTTGTATTTTTTAATACATATTGTGTTATTAATTTAATATTTGTTGTAGGGACTTTTATTGTTAAGTTTTGACTATCGTTAAGCGAGCTCTTTGGTTCCCAAGACGAAATAAATGCATTTCATTTCAATAAGCTTAGATTTTTGATGCATCTACCGCTATGACACACATTATGTTAATATGTGATATGAGACAAGTGTAAAAATGATGTCCGATCGGGAATATATTGATATTCAATTAATATTTATAATGTGACTACGCATTAAAGTCAAGCGTGATTCAGAGACTGGCCGCAGCATTCGCAACTACATAAGATGTCGTGAGTTATGTGAGAATCTCTTAGATGACTGTAGGGCAATAAAACACTGAAACATTATTTACATTTATATTGGATTTAAAGGTTAACTGTTTAATTAAAATACGCGTTATTTACTATTGAATTATTTTATGTTAAATGATTTATTGAAATAATGATAACGATGCCGAAATGTTTATAAACAAATGGGGTTAAGTAGAATGTTAAAAATAGGTACTTTGAAATGTATATTACGGTTATATATACTGCGTTCTAAAGTAATATTGTTGTTTTGTATTAATTAGATCAGTGCTGGAATTTTAATGCCGCGTGAAGGCCTGCGACATAGCTCAACGATTATGCTATATTGCACGTACTAGCGATATGTTTTTCGCGTCGATATTTCGAGCCAGTTAAAACATGTATCGTCCGCAGTTTATGATGAGTCGAGTTTAAAATCATAAGCTTAATAATGGCAACAAAAACGACCGATTTACGTGCACTCTGAGACACGGAAGTACTTCGGATTTTTGGTGACCCATGTTCCTACCACCACGCCCATTGGCGCTCATAAACTCCTAGACTGCATTTGAGGTAAATTTAGCGGACCACGTTAAGCGTTGGACGAAACGTAGCGGAATGTAAAGTGGTAGTTCGGCAGGGAGTTAGCATTTGAGGAGCGTGTAGTGATGTAGTGAACATGTCGGTCGTCGGCGAAGGTCGGTGCCGGACGAGGCAAATGTCAGATACGCAGGTGCAGAAATACACGTTAGGTGCGGGCCACACCGAGCTCAATGCCAACCACTTGTTAACCTAACTCCTAATACTTGTCTAAGCAGGTGGAATCTCGTGGAAATCTATTGTCAACACTAAACTAATACACCCCCCACTAATGGATTCAGGGTGAGAGATTAGTGCTCTATTGACCTCATCATCATCGCAACCCATCACTGTCCCACTGCCATAATTTCTTTTTGCCATAATTTCTTTATTAGCAATATTATATATAATGTACCTATTACAACTTTTTGAAAGTTGCTTAGTAACCTGATAATTATGGACATGCATATTTTGATTGGACATTAGTCAACGTTTGCAATGTACCTTGTGATCATTTAAGGCGAGGTGTTTGTAAAAACCAGGGTACAAATAACCATTATTGTCGGTTATTAATGTTTTCATTATAAATATTTTAAATGTTAACCGGTACTCACGATCTTTTTATTATTATTATATAGTGATATTATGACCTACTTGCATAGGTCGTTACGGTTGACACATTTATTTGTCATTAGTGTCAGTGCCAATTGTCACCTGTCAAGAGTTTCTCACCGCCACCGCAGGCTTGTCGTGACCATGACCCATGCAACTGGGTGAAAATTTCAGTATAATAATACACAGATCGTGAATACCCATCTGCATTTAAAATGTTTAGTATCCGCAACGATATTAGTTTAAAAATGTATGTTTCATGATTTAGTTTATTATGCAACAAAAAACTCGTCAACTGTAACATTCACAACCTTTTTTTTGCCTTTGCTTTAACAACAGGAAACAAAATTTGTTCCGTTCATAACTAAAGGTCATGTTATCAATATGTCCAATCGATTGTAATGTTGTTCGATTCGGGCGATTACTCTCGATATCCGATGACCTTCTGTTGTCGTATGGGCTGAAATTCAGTATCGAAGGTTGATGGGCTAAGTAGTCAGTTATCACCTGCTATACGCTTGTTCGATGTTAGAATTCTGCATGAACCATGCTGTATTTATTTTGCAAGCATTTTCATTTACTACACAATAACGAATATTCAAGCTCTCTTAAGGTTAACGTAATGTGGTTGTATGGTTTGTTAAAGGTTATGCGCTTTGGTCAATTAGAATTCGCAGCATAATTGGTTTTGATCCATTGCTTTGAGCTTGTAGGTATGTGTTTAGATCCCATGCAAGTATTTTGCAATAACTATAAGTGTACTTATTCTGTTTATCACCGAAAATCGTTTTAATAAATTTATTTAGTGTTTAACTACGCAAATAGCAATTTCACGAACGTCGTGGCTTTCGTGTCAAAAAAGGACAATACTAAATTTAAATCATCGGGCCTAAATCAAAATGTCATATCTGTCAAAAAATGTACTAAGTAAATGCGTCGTTGGGTGTGCAACGGCCCCACAGCGCACATTCCGCGGAGATTGCGGAATGGGATTGGCGATCGGTGCTCGCCGGGTGCGATGTACCGTACCGCTGTCGACACTCGCCGCCCGCCCGTGCTTTACTGTACCACCATACTTTGTTGTCACTAAAACTGATTGAACTATCGATACCTCGTTGTAATATGTCGAAGATGGGATAGAACCAGTTTTTCCTATACGCAAGATTTCCCTTTGCTAGTGAATTATGTGAATGTACGAGTATTTAAAGATTTCTTTTCTGATTTTTATTCTTTTCCGTATTCAGAAAACACCAATGACGTAATTGACGCCCGTAGTTAGTTCCTTTCTCGCAGAGCCCCAAAATCTTTTCATGTCAAATGTCATTCATTTCAAATGTCTTTTTTTATTTATTAAATAAACTGCATTTTATGACCCGGAGTGTAGCAAAATACATAATTCACCCATATCACGTTTTTAATTTTACCTTCCGAATCCATAACAAATAAAATTTTAATTTTCAACTTTCGAAACAAAAATGATTAAAATAAATTTGAAAATTTAAGGTAGGGTCTGCCCTATCGCGGATGTTTGCTCGAACATATTTCAGTAAACAAACATTATTAAACAGTAATGTTAATAAATTGGTTAATTTATAAAAGCTCAAGGCTGACCGAGTTCCTTTCACTGCGAGGCCAATAACTTAATCCGGCCGACATATTAAGGTATGTGAAAATAAGTCCCCAGTAAATATTTACGCATTTTTAATGCACAAGGAAGTAAATCCGAAAGGTCACTTGTCAAGCTTCATAAAGTTGACGTTACGACGAGCGTTCCGACGGCGTACCTGCCTGTTACATTGACCATTCGTTTTATGTCGATAAAGATTCCAATTTCAGATTGAAGTGTGAAGAAATAATACCTTTACAATATTAAATTTCAAAAAGGTTTAATCAGCTCTAATTTCTCTTTCCATGTCTTGTAATCGATTTTAATCTTGTGCTTCTTTACTACTGAAGCAAAAATCAGCATCGTTCACAAACCGATTTTAATTTCGTTTGTTGTTGCAAAGGTTATTTATGATTGATTAGTGTGTGGGAAAGTGTGTAAAAATATATTCGACTGTTTCCTGCTTTTCTTTAGTCTTACCTTAAATTTATAACCTACTCGATATTTTGTACTTCAGTACCATAATTCGTTAGGTAAACTGCTCGTAATATAATCAAGTCTTCCTGTTACCATCTGTAGCTGATCGATGTCTGAACACGTGGAAAGTACTTGAGAAATATAATGTCTGTTTTTTAGCCAATAATTTTTCAGACAGTCATTGCAACAATCATCCGTCTCTATAGTGGGCTCTGGTCTCATCTCTCAACCTGAGGGGTACAGTGGCGTACATAGTGGCGTAGAAAGAGGAGGGCGGCGGGGGCGGTCCGCACCGGGTGTCACCATTTTTGGGTGATACTCTCCCGGTGCCTCGACATTAAGAGCAATGTACAAACAATAAATAAAATCGCTAGTACAGCTGTCTTCTTCGAGAATTCCTCCACAAGGCAATCCTTGACTTCTCAGTGGCATCGTTTCTCATATCTTTCGTAAATCGTTGTTAAAAGCGTAGTAATAAAATTAATATTTAAGAAACTCATGTTGTTTTATTTGTGAAAATTGTTTTTAACTTTCGATGGGGTGATACTATCAACTTCTGCACCGGGTGCCACCTAAGGTAACTGCGCCACTGGGTACAGGACGTACACTGGCCAAGTGCGAATCAATAGACTTCACACATCCTCGACACAGCTTTATGGGCAGACTCAGGAGTGCTGGTCTCCTCACGATGTTTTTCTTTGCCGAAGCAAACGATAATTAAATTGTAATAAGCACATAACTTTTAAAAATCAGATGTTTTGGATAATTCGCCTATCGAATATAATACCTACGTTAATTCCAAAAGTCCCAGCTTAGACGTATGTTTTATTGAAACTGATCCGTGGCGTACAAGTGACGGACGTAATCAGTCAACTCGTCGACATATCGCTGTGTCGATTGTCCATCTGATTGTATTGTTTCATTATTAAATATCTCGGTAAATCCACCTACCTTAACATATCAACTCGTAATTCTCTGAAACGTATATTATTTTACGGGAATTTCGTGAACGGATTCTAGCCTGTGACCTTGGCTGTAACCGATCTCATTCGACTCTGTTGACAGACGTTTATTTCACAGATGAATAAATTTTTTGGTGTGTGTAATGTGTTTTTCATATTAACCGTGACACAACGAATCTTAGCGCGAGAATATAAATGTTTATTTAAATATTTTTTGTACCTTATATCGATTGCGTGAATTTGGAATTTACAAAAACAACATAGTATAGTTGAATAAAGTATTTACGAAAATAACTTCCAATCAGTTTAAATTATTACCGACCAATCAATTGATATCGCCATATAAGTAGGTATTTGAATAATATACTGATAACAGTTAATAAGTGTAACAGCTGTATTAACGTAACTGCTGTCATTACTGTTCCGAATAGTCAATCTCCGACAGCTCACAGCTTAACTGTTTATTTTTTATAAACGCTTCCATTTAAATCGATATCTCTATAAATAACCCTCAATCAATCACGCCAATAAAAATATCGGGAAGAGAGAGTCGATATCTCGATGTGCCGGTTGGAGAAAACAATGGGCAGCCGAGCTGGTTTTACTGGTTCTGCTAACTGGAGTAAGTGCGGTTAAAAATATTGTGGCGCGGGGTGCGCGTGCCAGCGAGTGTAACAAAAAGGGTTTCCGCTATTCGCTATCCGCTGCTAGCTTCCATTGTTCGTCTGATAGTATTAGACAGTATATTTTTTTGCCTTTTTAATTAAACATAAAAATATGGCGCAATTTATGAACTCAAAAACTATTTCGAATGTACATCAATATCAAAAATACAAATATAAATGATCATTCAAGTTCATGCGGCCACGCTTGTATTGGAATTGGTCGATTAATTCGAATTTTGTCTGTGTTGAATGTAGTAATTACTTGTAAAGATAGGAATGAACGAAACATATCGAATAATTCGAACTTAAGCTAAGGTCAGTAAATTTAAAAAACAAAAATAAATATCAGTGACAGAAAAAAATGCGTTTATTTTTATGTACATTTTTTATTATCATCTTATACCAAAACGCTAGCCGCGTCGTGCTCTAACCTCTTCCGCTTATCGCCTACAGTCAGCCACCCACCGTGACCTTACTTTCAATCAAACTTAGTATTCATTGGTGACACGAGCGATCACATCAAAGCTAATTACACCGTATTGTGATGGCAATAAACACCACTTTCTTTCACCAGGCTCGCGCGCACTCCCCGACTGCCGATCGAGGTCAAGTGCGACAATTGTATCGAACTTCCTCTATATTTTAGGCGCTCCACAAACCTTATATATAATACTAGAAACTGCCCTCGCTTAGCTTCGGAAGAACCAAGTGCCAGAAAAATGTA
>DWJZ01002543.1:0-19184 GCA_018249125.1 Asbolis capucinus
GTGTGCACCCTGTTTCGAACCCGGACCCCCCGAATAAGAGGCCGAATTCTTAACCACAAGGCTATCACCGCATTAAAAAAATTACAAATCATAAATTTCTTCATCATCCTTAATTACCTTCAAAATGCCTTTTATCACAAGGCTGTGATGAAATATCGTAGATAATACGTTATTAATAAATTATTACTGTAAAAGTATTGTATTTAATATGAAATAATACAGACTGTACGCAGGGGTCCGGTATGTGTATCGGCACGTGTTGCTGCGAGCATAGCTCGAGGTACGCACTCGCCAGCGCGCACGCCTCCACACCGCGCACGCACTCTTCATGGAATGGTAGGGCGTCGATCTGGAAATATATCGTTCACTCATATAAGGTTTTGTAAAAAACTTATGCATATAAAATATTAACCAGAATCGTGAGTTTGTAGCCATTTATATTTTAACATTAGCCGTCAATTAAGTTAATAATCCACATAATACAAAGTAATTATGAAATTCCATTACAGTGTAATCTTCAAGTCAAGAGTGCATATGCTTCTACTTAGTGCGCTTTACCATCGAAGACTTCATCGCCACTTACCATCAGATGACATCGTAGTCGAGCGCTTACTTATCTGAGGCAAACAAAAGTAATTTCAATATGAAACCCAAAGTTTATTCTAAAACTTACAACAGAGAAACACGGGCGCAGCGGCGAAACATTATTCCTGAAGAACTTGTCGCACTGCGTATCATTGGTGGGTCCTCTAGTGAGGATGGGGGCGGAGCCCTGGCGGAGCGCCCAGCCCTGCGCCAGGGTGTCCATGGGGACGTTGAGGGTGCCATTCGGTAGTTGCCACTCATCGTACTGCTCATTGTTGTATGTGCCTAGTAGACCGCCTAGGCTGGCGTAGTACCAACCTAAGAAAAGATTATTTTATAATTAGCAGTGTCATTACACTATTTAATGTTTTTTTCAATTTTTATACATTTTGCTAAACGCATTCTCTGCCAGTCAATCTTCAAATTAATTTGAATAGTTACGTGTGTATTTTTTTTTGTCAGAAAATATCTTATAAACTAAAAATCATCTCCAATACTGGCTCTTCTGACTCGGAGATCCGACGAAGAATAGGAATGGCCAAAGGATTCGCGGTATTCTCCATATTCCTATACGGAGCCGAAACATGGACGCACAAGGTCAGTGAAGGAAAACGTTTTGACGCTTTTGAGATGTGGTGCTGGAGAAGGTTGTTGCGCATCCCCTGGGCAGCTATAAGAACTAATGTGTCGATACTCAAGGAACTCAAGATTACAACTAGGCTTTCTAACATCTGCCTCCAACGAATACTTGAGTATTTCGGTCACATCGCCCGGAGGATGAATGACAATCTCGAAAAGCTAGTAATCACGGGCAAAGTCCAGGGGACGAGACCGCGAGGATGTAGTCCGATGAGATGGTCTAACCAAATCCGCTCCACTCTCAACATTAGGGTGCACGACGCTATCCACAATGCAAATCACCGGGACCGTTGGCACAACATAGTCCGAGATAAAGTGATTCGTGAAGCGGGTCATGACCCTCAGCACTGAGGATATCGACGCGTGGAGGAGGAGGATCTTATAAACAATTAAATTAAGCAGGAAATACTTTTAAAATTTTACTTCTAATCATCTATGTATGTAAGTACGTACATGCACAAAATATGTACAAACTTATATACAAAGGTATCAGCGTCAGTTCAATGTTTTTTTCCATCTCAAAAAATGCCAACTTGCAACGTAGTTCCCCAAATTATTCAAAGTTGGGGTTAGCGGTAATTGTCGATTACGCCAAAGTTTCGCTAGTTTAATGGGGCCACCTTAATGGTTTCTTCCTATCTCAAAAGGAAATACTAGTGCGGCGAAAGAAGTTTTGAAAAATGTATTATTAATAATCGATCTTGAGTACAACATAACGTTATCTCACCAGTGACAAGTATCTTGCAGGTGTGGAAGAGCATATTGCACTGTATGTGCAGTCCGCTCTGACCCTCGACGGTTAGCGTGTCCGTGTGTCTGTCCACCACCAGGTCGTCCACCACCGCTGGCAGGGTGAGCGGGGTGGTGCGACCCACTGACACTTGCTGGAACGAATATCGGATAAGTGAGGACATACAAGGACGCACAAACATGTTTCTTGTAAGAGTCACTCCATTGTCTTATTTTTCTTTTTATAATTTTACGTCCCACTGACGCTTGATTCAAAGTTATTTATTGATAGTTCTAAACATTGTCCTGCTATAATAGTATAAAAAGAGTGGTAAATACTTATTTCTTCTCGACATAGGTGTCCTTATCACTGGTTACTGAACAATTAGCGACATGGAATAAACTTTCCAACTTATACTCATTAAGATTTAAGATTTTAAAGATTTATTGAACACATTATTACAAGTCACACAATTATAACAATCGTAAACGTCTGCAATTGTTAAGACTGTATCGCAGCCGCCCACCTCTGGATTATCTACCAAATATACACAAAAACAACAAAAATTGATCGAGGCCTATCAGAGGAATGCGACTACTCTCAGTGTATACATTAATAAGACATCCAAAAAGAACACATGCATACGCACGCGCATCTACACATTTATACGTACGCACACGCACACAGTCTATCCCAACTGACCTCCTTATGCAGATCGATATAAATGAGGCTCCGTGAAGCAAGCACGACGAGGTCGTACTGCCCCTGCTCGTTGCTCTCGAGCAGCACCGTGAAGTTGTTCTGGCGGTAGTCGCGCGTCAGCAGGAAAGTGCCTGCCTCCGATATCGTCAGCACTCGCTTATCGAACGTCACTAAGGTTCCTTGGCTGGTCATCATCGCCATACCTGATTAATATCACAACATTAACAAAAATCAGATCAACATTAAAACTATTTTACGAACTTAGTAATTAAACAGATAACAACTTGAAGAAGAAGAAGAAGGTAAATTGTTGGCTATAAACACGCAATTTTTACTCTAGATTCCACCCATGGCTTCGGTCGTGTGATAAAAATTAACCTACGTGTTATCTCAGACTGTAATATCTGAGCCAATTTTTATTCAGATCCGTTCAGTATTTTTGTGTGAAAGAGGAACAATTGTCCATCCATCCATCCAAACTCATCCAGTAATCTATCCAAATTCACCCACCCATTCATCCCTCTTTACGAACTTCCGCATTTATAACATCAGGACTTACCCATAAACGGAGGCAAGACATTATTTAGATCCATATACGGCCTCAGCTCGTAGTAATAAGCCCAGATGCTCCTGTTATTGACGAGCCAGGTGTCCATGAAGTCTCTGACAGCCCGATACTCCGCCACTTCGGTGAAGTCCGGCGTGCGGTTGAACGCGTGCCAGGACATTGGCAGTTTCTGTTCGAGGAGGATCTCGCCCTTGCGAGGATCGAATATGAAGTTCGTTTTTGGTGTGCGGTGCCTGTATTAACGTGGATGTGACAAGGTTATCAGTATGGGTAATTTTTGTAGTTATTATAATGTAGAAAATCACATAGTCAATTATATCGACGATGGGAAACCATAAGGGGAACACTTACCGAACCTTACTCTGTAGAGTAAGTGCGTAGTTTATTACAGAATTTCAAAGAGCTACGCCCTTATTTTTAACCTTGTATTCCGTGCTCAAAAGAATTTCACCTATATACGGAAAACTATACGGGCATAACTCTTATGAGGTTCTATAAGGAGTTAGACCCTTACTGTTTTCCATCGTCGATATGTAAAAGAGAGAAATATGGAGAGAGAAGTACGAACTTCAAATTATTAACGAGATTATATGTTAACTATGTATAATTATTGATAAATATCGCTAATATATCGATAACAAAACAATAATTTTTAGTTTTCTTGTCTATTTCACTATATTCAACGGCTTTGTGTGCAGAAATCAGAAACAGCAGATCCGTTTGGAATGCGGTTTTCACTGGTATAATGTGGTAAGAAGTGGTAGAACAGTTTATCATAAATAAGATAAATATTTTGCGTTTGTAGAATCAGTTAAAAAATCAAAACAATAATTTTAAAGAAACTCGTCTACGGCCCTTAGCGATACCTAAGCGAAGGTTATTAGAAGTTTATAATAAAAGTTTAACTTACAGTTCCTCATACTGTAGCGCGGTCCTAGCTAGGCCTGTCACTTTAGCGTACACGATCTCGAACACGGCATCAATAGCGTCCCCTATCAGGAAGTAGTCGTACCACCACTTCAGACGAACGTACGCTTCGTTGTACTGAAACACAATTATACCTTTCTTTAACGTTAATAAAGTGTAATAATTGTGTGTGTGTATTGAGTACGACCTTTTTGTATGTGGTAAGCAGGCAAATGAGCAGGCGGGTCATATGATGGTAAGTGATCACCGCCGCCCATGGAAATTAACAACCTCAGACTGAGGTGTTACTAACGTGTTGCCTGCCAGGAAGTGTGCTTTCATAATTTAACATTACTACATTACTTTACTTATATATTACATAAGTTTAACATTAAGCGTAATATTTCGCAAATGGCAAAATCAATCATTGTCTTCCCAGAGCTGTGACTATTTGAAACTGCCTAAGGAAACATAAACATCTTCACAAACTTTCACATTTATACTACAAGAATTTATGTACTAGTTTCTGGGAGTGGTTTATTGAAAATATCAAAGAGGCGCGGTTTTTGTGACGCCGAGTGTATTAGTAGAATTAACATTTTTCTATTACGGACATGGCGAGACTAAAAAGGTACCCTGAAAAAAGTAATCCTAGTGCTTACTTTATCTTTAACATAGACGACTTGCGGCGTCCTCAGGAAGTTTTCCCAGGCGTTCCTGAACTCCGCGTACAGTTGTGTGAACTCGTCCTTGAACGGTATATATTTCTCAACTTTGTTCCATATAACGTTCCACAATTCTTTAGAGTACTTCTTTATGTTCGTTATTAAATCGTTGTTCATTATGTCCTTGTAAATCCTGGAAAATGTAATGAAAATATTTAGTATAATGTCTTTGTTCCAAAATTTTGCTATTGCTTTCTATCAGGCACTGCATACGGTAATGCGGTTAGTAGGTACCTACTGAGTTTTTTATTGCTTTTTTATATTTTTGTATAATGTCGGTACAAAAATTAATATTGTATTTTTTATTGCAATAAACGAAGTAGTTCACCTTCACTGTCAGTCGGCTATCTCGAAAGCTTTCTTATTTTAACCGTGTATTCCCTAGAGTTTTATTAATGGAGAAATCTTTCTGGTTAGGTTCCATTGATTTGATCGATTCTTATCTATAGCGAAATTTTTAATTTTAAAAAAATATTTGTTTTAGGATTGACTATAATTATAGACAAGTAAGTAAAAGCTCTAAATAAAAAAAAATTAAAAACATCTCAAAACTAGAGTTTGGGTCCCGGGCGTCTCGTGCCTCGAAGCCCCGGGATATTCGTAATTTTAGTTGTCTCGAAACCGGGACTTTGGAACAGTCTGAAATTCTTTAACTCTACTCAAAACCTACTATACTTTAAAAGATCATCAAAAGTACCTGTAACATAAGAACAGAAACATATACGATGTAGAACATTATTGACAAGATAAAATATCCATACCGATCCATTTCATGGCCGAAAGTTGACACGTAGTTAAAGTACGGTGTGTCAGTCAATTCATGAGTCCGCTCATGGAAGAAGTCCATAATATTCCTCCATATACCGACCACGAAAGCCTCTGAGTAATGCAACATCTTGAAGAAGAGCGGTTCTATCGACTTCAACAGGTCCTGCCAGTACTTCCCAAGCCTCGTGGTAGCATTGACCCAGGTTTCCTCCCAATATTCCAAAAACCTCATATGCAAGTCCCTTACAAAGTTGTCGTACTGTAAGATCATAGATTCCAATTTATCAGATACCATCTCCATCAAGTCAGCTTCCAAAACCTTATTGACCGATTCTAAGAAGTTTGCGTACGCCAACTTTATCGTTTCGACAACGTACGTCAAGCTTTCTTTTATCGACTGGCCAGTATTGCCCATCATTCCCCACATATCGTTCACGAAGCCCGGCAAACTCTCCAAATGATTGCGTATCGCCATTTCGTCTAGAACGTAATAGGTAAATTCAACGATATCTTTGACATAAAAATCGTTATGTTCGTAAGATTCGTTCAGGAACCTTTGGAAATCATCAAGATCATCCTTGATCACGTGTAGATCATTTAGGTCGTCCAAAAAGTCTCTCACTCTTGGTTTTGCGTCGCCCCAAATATTTCTCAACGCCAAATGCGCTTCCATGGGCGCTTCTTTCAGTATCACAAGAGTTTCGTTGATTTGAGCGTACAAAAGTTTAAATGTACTGACAGCCTGGCTTTTCACTTCGCTGAATATCTCTGGTCTCCACACAACAGAACTAGTCAATAGTCTGGAGTGGTTCAGTCTTATGTATGAGGCTAAGTCAACTGTAGTGATCTCGTCAAAGTTCCGCCAAGCGTCAAGTTTGGCTGAACGAGTGTCTACTATTTTGCCTATCATGTGGTAGGAAACATCTGAAATAAAATCAACCACATATTAACGAATATAAATTTAAACAAGCTAAGGAGTTTTGATTATATAATTGTACGATATTAATTGGATACATAAAATTTACAGATATAAATTATATATTTTTTAAGAATATCGTACCTCCTAGTATTGTACAACAACAACTTTTTGACTGATTTTAATAGTAGAATATATGAAACGCCTCGTAGGCTACAACATCGTTTTGTGTATATCAAGATAATTTATTAAAAAGAATTGACTTTAAGATCCATAACTAAGTAATAAAATTAGAACATCGACGAATTCAATAAAATACACATTAATAGACACACTTAAAAAACTTCTAGTAAAACATCGCTTACATAAAAAAAATGTCCTCAAAATCATTACACTCAGTAAAAAGTATAAGGTAACTTGCATATAAAAAAAAAAATGAAAAGTAAAGTAAAACAACTTACCATCACTGCTATTATAATGTGCGGTCAAAGCCTTCCGGGCCATAGACAGTTCAGCGATCATCGTGTCGTTACCGGTCGGCCGCAGCACGACCCCACTCATACTGTACCGCGGGTACGACAGCTCCCAAGTACCGTTCACTTTGTAGTAATATGTCTCGTTTATACGCTGAAATGTAGTTTAACTCATTAATGATGGAAGCTTACTCCAGACACCATGTTGTAATCTCCTAGCTTTTCCCCGCCACAACGTCCGCGTGCAACAGTTTTTATCCCCTGTTTTAACCTTCCTAAAAATATCGCTAGCCCAAACATTTATTTACTTTTATATTTTTACATTTCACAATTATAACCCCTTGATATAAACTTTTATCCCTTAGTAAGTATAATAAATATCTTTGGACAACTCACACACGGCTATCTGACCCCAAACTACTACATTTCTGCTCATCACAGAAAAGTTTGACCTGGGTGAGAATCGAACACACTACTTTCGGTGTAGCAGTCCAGGTTCACTAACCACTAGAGAAACCGCCCTGTCTTCATTCATTCATGTATTTCAACCTCTTTATGTCATTCTTCACATTAATAAGTAGTCTATGTTCTTAGTATCAAGTTCTAGTCTATTTCTATACCAACTTTCATCAAAATCGATCCAGTATAAGCGTGGCATAAGCGTGAAAGCGTAATAGACAGAGTTAATAAGTGAGAGGAATAAAATATGATTGTCTTACCTCCCAATTAACAATATTCTTATTCATATCTATCAGCAATTTATTACTCCTCAATTTCTCATAGAACAACGACTTCTGGAACTTATAGTAATTCTGTATGTAGTACCAACGACTTAGAATGCTGACGTCAGACTTCATATCTAAGTCTAAGTTCGTGGACGGATGCGTGCATTTCAAAGCAAACTTATAATCTCTTATCGGACCGTTTGAGTTGTCTGTTAGAATGGAATGGAGTTTGAGGTATTCGTGCTCGTAGTCAGAGTACTGGAGCTCCATTGATAAGTTTGACATCACTGCCGGTGTACTGATATATTGTCCCTTTAGAGTCACGTCCTACAAAAAACAGGAAATACATAATCTTTTTCATAAATAAAAAAATACTTTAAATGCCTCCGACAAGTAATATAATGAAACGATCGTTGTCAACGTAGTCGCGACCAATTAAATACGCATTAAATTAAATATAACACAAAAAAAAACCGACAAAAAAGGAAAAATAACCCCAAAATCGCTCGTCAGACGTCGTAAATAAAATGGGACCAAATCGTAAGCACCAGCTTGCGATCAACAAAAATTATCACAATCGGTCCAATCAGTACAAAGTTCTGAGGTAAGATATAAAAAAAAAGAACATGAATTGACACCTCCTTTTTAGAGGTGGGTAAAAAATAATAATTAATACAATAGTTATTTTTATCTCGTTTATTTTTATAAAATGTACCTTTATGCAATGGAGACAAGACTTGTGTAATGAGGATATTTTATAGCATCTGAAGAGCCACAATATTTATAAAGTATTCTTTAGTTTCTGTTTTTAAACTCGAGAGCATTCTATACAGTTTAAATATTTAGTTACCATGGAGACAAAAAAGCCAATAAATAATGACATTCTTACGCCAAACTTTATGGCATCTCTAAAGAAGAAAGAAAATCATACCTTCCTGAAGGAGGGATGCGACAAGGCCAACGCCAACCGATGCTCACTCCCCTCGCCCACTGTTGGGCTGTCCCAGGTCCCACGTAGCTCAGCAGTCTTGTTTTCATCGCGCACGTTCCACAGCAACTGCGCGCGCCCGTCCAGCAGACTGTCCTGCAGACGGTACACCGCCTGAACGCTATACGTCCGCAGCGGGTACCATATGTCTAGGACTATCTGCTGGGATTCTGTGTCCTCCTATATACAAATAATAAACCAACCATTTAATAATAAAATATTCAAGAACACTTTGCGATCTCCTGTAACTTATGTCTTTACTAGTTTCCGCGGCTTCGCTCGCGTCGTATGTTGACAAAACCTGTGTGTTATTCCAGACCATAATTTATCATCAGTGCAATCCTTAACTATCCCACTACTGAGTTTGAGTTTCTAATCATAATGTGAGGGGTACAGGCCATAGTTCATCACGCTGACCAAATTACGATTAGTGGCCTTCACACTCTTTCATAAAATTTATGGAGAACTCCCTGGAATGCAGGTTTCCTCACGATGTTTTCATTCACCGTAGAAACTGATAATCAACTACTGAGAGGCACATAACCTTTAAAATTGGAAGTGAGCGTAGGATTTGAACCCAAGAGCGATATCTTTAAAGTACTGAAAAACAATACTCACCATACTCATATTAGTGACATGAATCTTATAATTAAACCAAACATCTTCAGCCCACGTGATCTTACTGCCTTGCTGTAACGAGTTGTCGACCGCTTCGTACTCATTGGTGAAGGTCCAGGTTCGATTCCCGTGTATAGCAGTCAGCTTGAGGTTCTTCCCGATGTTGTATGTAAACATGTCTAGTTTGCCGGTCACGTTGAACTTGGTGGCATTGTGGAGGTTGAACACTGTTGCTTGTTTCACGTCCTAGAAAAAAAAATAAGGTTGTCCGGAATACACAAATATCACATGCCTCGGCCGGGAATCAAACCCGGGTTCATTTGTTTCGCAGACATCAGGTTGTCAACCAGGTGGTCATAATCACTGCCAAATAGGCTACTGTTTTTTGGAAGTTTATGTGATGAAAGCATAACAATAGGCATAAAATTATTAACGCATTTATCTACTAACTGACCTATTTTTGGCAAAATATTACAAACGTGGATGTAAGATAAAATGTGGGTACAGGTGTTTTTTGAAGCCAAATCTAAAAAAATAACAAATCCTGCCAAAAAAAGATTGTAAGGTTATCACTAAAGGTGTTCTGAGAACCTACCAAATATATACAAAATAAGGATTATTAAAATATTTAAAAACACTAGCTTTAATTGTAAAGCTTGAAACTAAGAAACACATAATTTAAGAAACATATTAAATTTCATAACTGTATTGTTAACCGTTGAGAAGTTCCCTAGCCTGGAGCCTGAAGGTAGTATTAGATCATGCTTTTAAATCATCATAAAAATACACTGTCATCAGGACGGAAAGTTTATAACTAACTAATCTTGCAAGATTTGAGAACAAACCAACAAACTCATATTCTAACATACTAGCAAAGCCAAGTCGTTTCAAAAGAATTTGACCACAAACATTGTGACATGAGATTTTTATTTATATTTTACATCAACCTAGCACTTAGGTATCTTGATCCTTTTTTAAGTATTTGTCTTTGTAATGTATTTGTAAAAATATTTCCATACTACATACACAAACACAAAATTACGTATAAATTGCTGCTAACAAATTTTTACCTCACTTTATTAATACATAAAAAACTCACCGTATTACCAGTCTCATCGTATTCATGTATATATTTAATACCGAATGGTAAATGCACGTTTTCAACCTCTATATCCATAGTAGCAAGGTCGAGATTCCGTTCGCTTTTACTCAAAATCTGGTCGAAAGACGCCTTCACGAATCTCTCAGTATCGAAATCAATTGTTGCGTTTCCATTGCTCGTTTTTTCCCCCTCCACATAGTAATACTGTGTGTTAATTAAGTGCTGAGTTTGCAATGGAACTGAAGCAGATATTATTCCCGTTTGAGTGAATCCCTTCTCTTGTTTCTTGTAGTTATGTGTTGTATTGATCGAGGCTGTTTTGTTAGGCCAGAATATATCGACTTTGTTGTCGGAAAACTCTTCGGCATTATTAATCTGTATAAAAAAAAATTAAAAATAATAATTTTAAAACCTAAACAGAGGTGTAAAAATTGCATTGTATTTTTTTTTAATACTGTATATATGTCTTACTTTAATACGAGCTAGGGGTGGTTTCCACCTATTGCCACTCCTCATAACTTAGGAAACCTAGAATTTAGTCCCTTCCGTATTGGAACTACTTGGGAGGTCACTTGGCACTCAGTCACTCATACTTAGTAGTGGGCCGTTAATTAGTTGGGGCCAACGACCTTTACTAGACCATATACAATCAAAAGCTAGTATAGTTTGGTTTTCATCTTACATTATTTAAAAACAACACGGCTTAAGTTATTAGTATATACAATATAGTTAATGAGAAAACCGTCATCTTTTAAATAGTTATGTGAAAATGAAAAGAGTGGACTATATGAGTGTTATGTATACATACATCGAATATAGACTTCAACCAGGGCAGTTCGCTGAATGGCGTGGACATGTTGAAGTGTCCGTCTGTGTGTTTGACGCCGCCGTAGCGTAGATCAATCTCGCCTACTTGCTGATAGCCTGGCTGGTGCATTAGACCCCTGTTACAAATGATTAGGTTATAAATAAACTAAGGTCCACCTGCGGCTTCGTCCGCGTTGTATATTAATAAAAATAGCCTATGTGTTATTTCTTTCTATAATCTTTCCCTGTACCAGATTTTATTCAGATCTGTTCAATAGGAAGGATTAACGAAGATCTATCCATCCATCCATCCTCACAAACATTCGCATTTATAATATTACTAGGATTGCTCCTTGACGCAAAAACTATGGAACGGATCTGAATGAAATTAATTTTACCTGCACAGAGATATACTTGTTATCAAGTAATATCTATATAAGTATCTATTTAAAGATATATATGTATGTTTATCAGTTGTCTGATCACCATAGTATAAGCTAACGCTTAGTTTGGGGACAGATGGCCGTGTGTTAGTTGTCCAAAGATATTTATTATTATTATTATTAACGTACCTACTACGTGGGCAAAGGCAGAAACTAGTAAATAACAAATATCAATGTATCATACTTACTTGACAACCTTATACCCATGCACCATGTCTTGTTGGTAGGAACCCACTACAGTGAAGGTCGGTTCCTCATCATACAGCGGCGTCTTCAGCGTATAATCTATGAACTTGGAGTCGTTCACGTCCCACCTATATTTTATAATGTTGTCCACGTTTTTGTGGGCGGAATGTGCGGTCCATGTTACGGTTGCGTTCAAGTCGATTTCGTCTAATCGTTGTTTCATCTGCAAGATAACGTATAGTAATATTTGAATATATTTCAACGACACAAAAAAAGTATGAAATTATCGAAAAAAGTCTAGAAGAGAGAGGCGGTATATTAAATTTTTATCGCAATTTTCGACGCTTTTTCAACCTGTTGTGCTTTTTTTACAATATCTCAGGAAATCATTAATTGATTTCATTATTTGAAGTTTCAAATAATACCTTGAATAGAGCAAATTACTACTACTTCAAGTAGGCACCCCAATAGCTTGTTTGTACAAGTGTGTTGAAAAAAGTGATGACACGCGTGTATATTGATCATCGAGCTGGCGTGGATAATACTGCCTCGTTATTATAAGAACATTGTATCTTATTGGTATTATATATCCGAAATAACTATCTGTCTGTAACCTTTTTACACCTAAATTACTGAAGCGATTTTCATGATAATTGGTATGGAAATAAAATAGATATTGCGAAAATACATGAGCTCCATTTATCACAACAACACGGGGTTCAAACTGAGAATGAAAGATTGTATGAAAGTTAGTGATCACCGCAGATATAAACATAAAAAATTGTATTTATGCACTTAATAATAAGAAAATAAATTTGTTATAGCATTTTAAATTTGGTGCAGTATAATTCCAGTACCTTGCCCTGAATACCAGCCAGTACATCTGTAACATCTGTCTTGTACATGGCGTATATTGTCTTGACGTGGCTTTCGGCGCCCATGTCGCCGTCCAGCCGCAGGGTATGCACGTCCACATTCGGCCGCGGTAAGATCGCATTAATCACCAGGCTCAGCCGCCGCTGCAGGATTTGCCCGAATGACGCATTGGCACCGATCCTGGAAAATAATAGAAATAATTATAAATATCTTTGGACAACTCACACACGGCCATCTGATCCCAAACTAAGCGTTAGCTTGTATTGTGGTTATCAGACAACTGATAACTGTCTTTTTAAATAAATACTTATTTAGATAATATCACCCAGACACACAGAACAAACATTCCTGCTCATGACAGAAAAGTTTAACCTGGGTGGGAATCGAACCGGTCGTGGGTTCGTGGCTTCGGTCTAGCAGTTAGGTTCACTGACCACTACACCAAGCAGCCTGTCGATAATAAAAAATTAATAAGTATTTTTCAGAATTACAGCTATGTAGTTGGAACTAACATTCTTTGCGACAAATGCCCAAACCTTATCCCACTAATGGCACTATTGAGCGTGGTCATAACTAACGAGGCCTAGATCTTGGCATCAGACGATAACAACAGGTACTAATAACTGTATGTGCCCTCCTTTGAAGCATCAGTTTATATAAACAAAAACAAAAATTATAAAATTTGCATTCCTTACTACCGATTGTGAGATACTATGCATGTTAATTTAAGAACGTTGTACCCACCACAAATAATTTCATTAATTCATCCTGAAGCACGGCAGCGCTCGCTGTTGCATAACTTAGGTGATTACTTAGGAACGACGCAAGCGAAGCTATGCTATAAATTCTCACACTATATCTATATTATATCTATAATACCCACTGCCAAATATGATCCAGGTCCATTCTAAACCCAGCGTCAGTTTTGCTCAGACCATCCTCAGAAGTACTGTTCCCGAAGTATATATCCAGGTCAACACTCTTCTGAATTTCTTTAACAAGTTGTTGTCCTAACGCCTGAAAGTAATTACATGTAATTATTAATTGTAATAACATTTATATTATTATTAAATTAATAATTTACAATATAAATCTTATATTTTATGTTACTTATATTTTACAAACGAATAAGGAAATAAATAAATACCCGTATATATAAATCGCCGAGCAAGAAACTCCACTTAAGATCTCCATCTCCTTTCATATCTGGCAACTCATACTTACACAGCAGATAACCAGTTTTTGGCCCAAATCTACAATAAAATCATATTTAACTTCATAAAAACATATTGTTACTTTCGACTACTTCATCGCCATTTACCATCAAGTGCGATCGTAGTAAAAAACGCTTCTTAGTACCGAATCTGCACATAAAATGCGTATACACATGCGGGTGCAATTGTATGGGAGCGTACATATTTTTTAACTTACGAGCACACGTTTCTGTTTGCCTACGAGCATACGCATCTGTTTGCGTACGAGTACATGTATGTATCCGTGTGCGTATGTGTATATGTATCTGTTTGCGTACGAGTATACTTATCTGTGTGCATACGATTATATGTATCTGTTTGAGTACGAGTATACGTATCTGTTTACGTGCGAGTATGTGTAAGTTGGTACCATCTGTGTGTGTGGGGGTCTGTGTGTTTTTGTGTATTTTACTTACAAAAAAACAAGAATAGTTACAATTAAGAGTAACCCGTCTAATTACTACCTGCAGTTTGGCAGTGTTTGTTTATTTTATTTTTGACCAAACGCCAAACCAAACTTGTAACAAATGCAAGTGCATTCATTGAAAAGTTTGTCATCATTATAGTATGTTAATAAAGTTTCGTCACCCGTCGTCGATTACTGTATGGTGTTAATGTCATTATCTAAGTTATAAAATCACCTAATTTATAATCAAAAACTTACACGAAATCAGCGTCGCCCTTCAAGAAGTTCAGTTTCTGTATGGGCGTGGAAGCTTGTACACTCATCACCTTACGTAGCTCCGGGTATGAGACCACGTGGGATTTAAAGTACATCTCTTTGTTTTTAACTTGAGGGCTGTCTACCTGTTATTGTAATAAATAAGATTATTTTTTCTTTCTCTCTTTTCTGTTCTAGGGTAAAGGAAAGATAAATAGCATATTATGTTCTGCAACTTTTTCTCTCTTATACTCCGCGTCAGATGGTAATCGTAAGGCCTTGGAGTATGCTCTTAGCCTTCTCAGTAATGAGGCCTTGTAGCGGACCATTAACGGCCAAATCTTATTATACGTTACATGGAGTTTATATTTGTTTTTATTTGAGATTTAATGAATACAAAAAGTAATCTCGCGCCGATGTCTGACATCGGCCTATGATCGTGCCAACATTTTTTTTATTATGTGTTGCTCTAACCGCGAATACGCATGTTATTTCGTTCTTTTTTCTTCTTTCTAAAACTTACTTTAAACGATATATCGGTGAAGTTATTCTCTATCTCAGCCTTGAAGTGTACAGTGGCCTGCATCGGGCCCGTGACGTGTGCAGACAGACCGTACACGGTCGGGCTAGTGTCGTACTTCACTCGAATGTTGATAGGCTGGCCTTGTCCTTTAGGGACCAACACTAGCGACATCTGGATACATAAATGTTATTTACTTAATATTTTTTCCTTGCCCTTTTATGACCAATACCAGTGAATTCTGCACACATAAACGTTAGTCAATTAATTAATATATGTATGTATGTAGGTTATTTCTAAGTTTATTTTCACTGAGTATTATCATGGTGAGAAACAAAATATTAAAAAATATAAAATAATCATTGTTGTATGTACTAGCCAACAAACGAGCAGACTAGCTACTAGTGGTCAACATTGCCTATGAACATCAGGAACTTCAAAGGCCTATATACAACAAGCATTCTGGCAAACTAAAGAGTGATAGCCAGACAAATCGTCGCTCATGATTGACAAAATTTCAGTCAAAATATATAAATATCATTAGTTGTTTATTACAAGTTATAATTGATCGATTTTGAAAAAAAAAGAAAATGCAAAGTGTTACCTCCAACGGTTCCCTGTTGGTAACTTTGCCAGATATAGCATATTCTGTGGTATCAGTGACGAAACTGCCCCTTATATCGTCTCCGTCAAATTCTCCAATTATTTTCATAGCACTAAAAAAACATTGGGACGTCATATGTAGACTATCTAGAGTACCTACTAGATACTAATATAGCGTACTTACGTACCTACTAGACCTTAAACACAATTCGAAAAGAATCTTTGACATACAAACATGTCAAGGTTCACGTCAGTGATATCGTGGCAGAGGTAAAGTTTGGGAAATAAAAAAAATCTGAGATAAATTTCTACTTCACACTGAGAAATTCGCCGGTTTGTTTACAAGTTTTGTATGGATGAGAAAAACTAACTATACATAGATTTACTTACCGGAATCCCTTATGTGGGCTTGCCACTGCAACACTGACTGAGGTAGGTCTCTGGTCAGCCTTCAGCGAGTAGTAGTTATCCTCAGTAGTGAAGTCCACGGTAAGAGTTCTCTCCTTATTCTCTTCGCCGTATAGAAGCGAGAGTTCACAGGGTGCCAATGCAGGGGGTAAGGCGGCGCGAGACTTGAAACGGATGTGACGGTTGGGCGGGGGCCGCCATGTCACATCCGCAAACGCCTGATATGAATTTGGAAGCATTTTTAAGTTTAGATCTCTAGTATAATCTCTCTGATAATTAATATATTGTGTCGCGAGTCAGATAGACAAAGAGAATCCGGAGAAAAAGTATTTATCAGTCAGACAAATTTCCTAAGCAACACTATAGGATCCATTTACTATTTTTTAATATACTTACGTAATTATTCTGATTCCCCTGTTGAATTTGTATGCCACCGCCAATAACATTCTCAACGTCAGAGAAGTCTTTCTTGAACTCCATTTTAATAAAATAGTCTTCTAAATAGGGAGAAGTCAGATTTAAACTTCCTGATGTCTCCACGAATGGGTCGTCGAGCTGTGACATTAAAAATGTTTTATTGGTTATTTCCAATAGTTCAAATAGTCAAATTCCTTGTTAATAACATGTACGGCGTAATAAGAAAACTACAAATTTTCGCACTGATTTTAATTTGTTTGTCGCCTTAATTTTAGCCATATAAAATTTTTGTATCATTTTGAACAACATTCAATATTTTGCATTAAATTTAGCAACATACATTTTTTCGTATAAAATTTTTTGCGTAAATTTTGGGAACATTAAATTTTCTGCTTTAATTTTAGCAACATCAAATTTTCGTGTAACTAATAGCATCGTTAAATGCATAAATAAACGCTGACCTCTAGCCTGGCGAGTGCTGTGACGGTGAATGAAGGCATGGCTATGTCCGCTGACAGCTTCCACAACGCGTCCTCCAATCGAGCTGACACTCGAGACTCTGGAATACAACACTTTAATAAGTTTTTTTGTTGTTGTGCTAAAAGAAATGTCATTATTTTATAATAGGAACATGCTGACGAGTCTGCTCGTTTGCCTACTAATATAAAGAAGATTAGTTTAAGCCTTACGTTTTTATACAAATCCCTAATAATAACAAGTTTATTAAAAATATTTAAAAACACAAGCTTTAGTTATAGATCCAAAATACAAAGAACCGTTCAGGAGTTCCCTTGTCTGGAGCCAATCCTGAACGTAGTTAGAAAGCAGGTCATGCTTGTCATAAAAAAGACATTGTCATCAGGATAAAAACTTTATGCAAAATTTCCGTTCCGTAGTGGAAGAGGAAGTGGTTCTAATTAATCTTGCAAGATTGGACCCGTTACAAATGAATATACTAATATACAAAAACACATTGCAACTTGTAAAAAGTGTGTAATACCTAATGCTGGCAGCACGGCTAGCGGAGTAGCGATGCCCACCGAGGCGAGGTACGACTGATAAGCGTCATCGTCACCGCTCTCGTGCTCGTAGAAGATCTTGAACGATGTCTGTTCAGAAATATTTCACGTTTACAAAATGTACTTTGTATATGCTACTACTACTCATATATTACTGTTAAATTACTGATATACTATAACGATTATCAGCTTCAGCCCATTGATGGCCCACTACTGAGCATTAAATTTTTGCCACTGGCGGTCACCCATCCTCCTACCGACCGCACCCGCTGTTGCTTCACTTCTTCGACCGCTTCCAGCCGAAACAAACCGCCGGACTATGAAAGCTACTATATTACTAATGTATAACTTATGTACTACTACTATAATACTGCTATATTAGTACTATATTACTGCTATACTACTACTATATTATTCATATAATACTTCTAATATACTACTACTAGTACTATATTTGTTGATCGTGTTATATCTACTGGATTTTTTCATAAATACAGTAAAGAAGAGACATACCTCATGCCAGTACGTTCCATTATACAACAAGGCGACACAGGTGACGTTGAATCGTTCCCCGATGACGATGTCCACGGTGTATACTGACTTTAGCTCCTTCACCGCTTCGAAAGGAGTCACCAAGTTCAATGTATTTCGCATCACAGTGTATTCCTACAAATATAAAAGGTTTATTATTATGTTATATGTGAAATAATAACTTTATTGGAGCTCAAAGTTACAGTAAGCATCTTGTTAATTGCACCGTTACAGGTGTGTACGTGACTAACAGGTGCACTGGAATATCAGAGGGTGTTTGTAACACCACGCCATTATCTGAGGGCCACCTTTTTTGACCTTGAAACCTCTGCAACTGCAACTTTGTTCTACAATAATTATTTCTTATTTTATAAACTTGTATTTTTTTTAAATTTAATGTTATAGAAGTTCTTTTTGCAAAATAAACGTCTGGTTTTTCTATTATCGAATTTGTCGGATCATAGAATAGTCCAGACGTTTTTGGGAACAGTTTTGAGGTTAACAAAATAAGTATATATACATACCTCTAGTACAAAAACATCAGTCAAAACAATTGGAGGCTTGTCAGGCAGATTTAGAGTGGCATTCATTTGCAATATGTCCTCTTCATCCACACCCACGAACTGAAAAGGACATTAATAAAATCTATAATAAATATATACATGATATATGTATATAATATGTATATGGTATTTTTTTTAACCTTAAATAAGTTAGTGGCACTGAATAATATTGCAATGAACAATATTACATTTACAAAATAATATTTTGCACACTATTATGTCATTACATTGAATTAATTTATGCTTTTTTCATAAAACCTATTTATATATACAATAAATGAAAATTCACCAAGTTTTTTCTGCTACCTTCTCCTAAAATATGTACGTGTACTAACTCATGTCATTTTGCCACGCCATATTAAATGTAGAGGCAACGTGATTTATTTATTTATTTATTTAAGGCACACCAACTAGGTACATAAAGCGAATACAATTTTATGGTTACAATATGA